>JBCJKH010048898.1:0-26152 GCA_039877255.1 Loriculus beryllinus
TTCTTGGGCAGGTTTCTTAGGGGGCTCGTTTGTTTTTAACACCAAGTGGGGGGCTCGGCCCAGGCCCCGGAACCACACAAACATCCCCCCACCTTTCGCCTCAGTCCCCCAGAGCGCCCGCTTCCGGCCCGGCGGAGGGACGCGGATCGGCAGTCGTGTGGGCAAGGGCCGTGCTCCTTCACCTCGAGCGGCTTGTACAAACCAGCAGCGATCCCTGCCTTCTTGGGCAGGTTTCTTAGGGGGCTCGTTTGTTTTTAACACCAAGTGGGGGGCTCGGCCCAGGCCCCGGAACCACAGAATCATTGAGCAGTTTGGTGCAATCCCCCTAATGAGCAGGGACATCTCAACTAAAGCAGGGTGCCACATCCAGCCTGGCCTGGAATGTCTCCAGGGATGGAGCATCCGCATCACCTCTGGGCAACCTGTGCCAGGGTTTTACCACCCTCATTGTAAAGAATTTCTTCCTCGCATCCATCCTCTTTTAGTTTGAAACCATCACCCCTCATCCTGTCACAACAGGTCCTGCTAAAAAGTCTTTCCCCTCTTTCTTACAGGTCCCTTCTAAGAACTGGAAGGCTACAATAAAAGTCTCCCCAGTGTTCCCCAGGTTGAACAACCATAACTCTCTCAGCCTTTCCTGATAGGAGAGGTGTTCCATCCCTCCGGCGACTGGATCTCACTCCAGAGGCAGCAGTTATCACCCTGAGTTGTTGCCCCAGGGGTGTCCCTTGGTACTGGAGCTGGCTCCAGCCACAGCATTAGTCCAAGGGGCTAACACCAAACAGCAACATGTAATTTCATTTTAGGAAGGCTTGGCTTTTTTTTCTTTTTTTTCTTTTTTTATCATCATTTTGCACTAGTTTACTCAGTGGCAGCTTGCTAGCAGCTCTCTTCCCAGAGCATCAGTCTAATGCCACATATATCAATACCTCTGCAAGCTTTGTCTTCAATACAATGTGAGCTAGGATCAGACCCTCGTGCTTTTAGTATAGCTGCCGCTCAGCTCTTCTGATGAGCAGAGGAAGAACAAAATGTTTCTTTTGTGCAGATTCAGCCTGAAAAGCTGCTATTGTACAGGGGCAAGGGGAAGGGTAAATTCTCGGCTGCCAAGTAGTCAGCTTTTCAGCTTTAACAGAAAAGCGTATTAATGAATGGTCAGCAGAAACAGAGGAAGGACAGCCTCGTGGCTGAAGCACAACACTGAAGCCATGAGTTAGGGAGGTCTGTTTGGTCAGTTCCTGGCTTTAACACTGACTTCCTTTATGTCCCAGGCAATTCACTCAGTATCTGTACAGTTGTGATGAAAATGCCCACCCTTAGAGGAATGTGGAAGGCTTTCCCACTGAATTCCTTCACCTGAACCCAAAAGTAGCCTTTCCCCTCCCCCAGGAAAAAGAAAAGGCAATCAGCCCTCTCAGCAGAAGTGTCCCGGCTTTCTCTAGGGGAGCTCATTTGTGTCTTTGAAATGAACTGCAGCTGTGATTACTTACCTCATGTTCCCATGAGGCTCCAGAGCTTCTGCTGCCTCTGTAGTGCAGCCCTGCATGATTTGACATCCCTTACATACTCTGATACCAGTCTGATATTTTCCCAGTCTCTCTGTTAAAGACAATTCTGTGGTAGTCACCAGCTAGAGAAGATCCAGTGCTGCAGTCCTTGTACACCAACCTGCCACTCTAGAAACAGTTGTTCTCATGCCTTGAAAGCTGTTGCAAAGGCATCCAGCTAGATAGGCCCAGGTGCCAGGTGACTTCTAGAATTAGAAGCAGATTGTAAACAGCTGCTGGGGTCACGCAATAAACATTTCACCTTTGGGCCAGTCCTTTTTAAGTTTCTTCCCTTAAAAGAAAAATGAGATAGAAATCCCTGTCCTGAGGAGTGTCTGCCTGGAGATATTTCCTCTTATCTCGCTTAGTTCTCCCATATGAAGGATGAGTCAGACACAGTGTTCATTATACTGCTTTAAAAACCCTCACATGTAAAGCATTTTCCTTCCAATTTTAAATATGGCCTAAAATTCACAACTTCAACTACTTGACTGTGTGCTATAATTTTTCTACAGGCAGTTGAATAGCCAAGGGTAATTCATATTTCCCAGTTGCAGTAGACTTAATCTCACAAGAAGTCTTGAGAATCACAAAACACCCTGCTAGAGACCCCCTGCCATGGCATGTGTGGGGAAGGGAGGGGTGACTGCTCATGAGCAAAAGTACCGATCACCCAGTACCCAAGCTCCAGCACGGGGCTGTGCTAGCGTGGTATCACGTTGCCTGCATCTCTCCACAGCAGATGCTGGCACTCCCTACCTTAAAACAAGGACTAAAGAAGAAAATGTCATGCAGGCTTGCTCTTGGTGCCCTGTACCCCCAAAGTTTATAAGCCATGAGTTATACATCCAGAATTACTGATTGTGCACTAATTAAAGAATAAATCCTGATTGTCCGCTCCCCTGATGGTCATTAATGTGCCTTTTGAGAGAGCTGATCAGGGCCTTCACTGCAAGGGCCAGGAAAGAAAAGCCAACAAAATCAACTCAAGGCTGCTGCAGGTGTGGAGCTCCATTCTTGTTCCACATCTCCAAGAACCAGCAATGGCCAGGCCTCCTCACCCTCAGACTTGCAGCTGATGAGTTACACCTTTGCCCTTTGGTAATTGGCCCCACACTCCCTCCTCCACAGTACCTTTAGCTTGAGCTCTCCTCATCACATCTGCTGCTGCTGCAGCTCCAGGGGCTGCTCATGCCAATGCTCCCACCACTCTTCATTTCTATGCCAAGCTGGAGGCAGGCTGAAGCTGCCTTCTCTCTTCATTCATTTGCTTTTCAGGTGTGAAGTCAAGCTGTCATTTGGCAGCTCCCCAGGAAACCTGCATGATCTTTCTTTTGGCAAAAGGAGAAAGCTGTCAAGATGTAAAGAGGAAGGTTCTCTAAAGATGCTGTTAGGAGTTTTAACTTGGATTAGCAGCACCAGACTGTAAGGAGAGGGAACTGTTAATTGTTTCATCTTCTCTCTGTGCTTTTGGGTACCATCAGAGCCTGCTTTGAGGGGAAACCTGAGAGATCCCATCTGCTCTCAGATCTGCACCCAGCATCAGCAAACCTTCTTGCACAGCTCCTACCTGTGGGTCAGACACCTGCTGACCTCTCAGTGGCCCTGGGTGTAAGAAAAAAAATACATGCACACAGCAATTCATCAGAGTAGCTGAACCAACCCGCCTGCGCAATTAGGTGCTAGTTATCACCACATGCTTACATTCTAATGGGGTACTCATTTGTGGATTAAAATTTAGGTATGAAGAGCCCTCCTGTCAGAATAATGGCCATCCTATAATCCTCTGTATGCATACCAAAAATAATTAGAAATCGTGTTTAAATTAGACCAACTGAATCCAACTACTGGTTCCCTAAATTTACATTAATGACTTCCCATCTGTCCAGCGATGTGCTAAACTAATTTTAAGATTTTATACCCCCCCAGCCCTAATTACAGTATTAGATGCTTAAACTTTTCCAACTTCTTTTAAAATCCTTTTGTATGAAATTTTACCATTGATCAGTATCTTTGAGACTGGGAAGCAAATGTATTTCCCACCTAAAAGTGCTGCTTACAGTTACCAAAAAATAGGACAACAAGCATCTTAGCTGGAGACACCAAACTAGAGGTTGAGATCCAAAAACACAGGGACCACTATTTTTCCAACTTCTCTCACATGTGTTAGGGTTTTACCTCTGCCAGCCATCCAAGGGGGTCACCTACTCACAAACACTTGCATAGACAAGCCAATGCTTTGGTGTGTGCAGTCTTGTAGTTGGGCAGTTTGTCTGCGTGTCCCACATACCAAAGTTTGAATTACCAATTCTTAATTAGACAAAAATAATAATGGAGTAGCTCAAAGGCCACCTGGTTTTGGCACGACAGTAAGAAACCACAATCAAAAGCCTCTCTCATTTTTTTTGCTGCATGGAAAACTGAACAGCACAACCACCACATTGGGGTATGTGAGTAAACATCCTGTTTAGACAGATGACTGGGTCAGATATCCAACAGATCCTGCTGTAGGTTTTCAGTTCACTTATGTAAGTAACTCTGCTCTAGTTTCATGAGGTTCCTGTTTATGAGCCCCCTTTTTTTTCCTGTCATGTTTTGTAGATGGTAGAAACAAAAGCTGAAAACCCCTGCGCTTGCTGCATCACATGGAGCTGAGCAGATTTGCAGCTGGAGAAAAGTCAAAGGTCTCTGATACCAAACTTACAGTCATATGCACTGACCACAGTAGATGGGAGGGATGGGTGGGAGAGGAAGGGAAAACTGGGCAATTTAAGAAAAGAATCTGAAACTGAAGCATGTACCTTCACTCCTTCAACAAAAACGTAGTCATGCCATCCTGCTCACTTCACAATGTGTCTGGATCTGCCTCTGGCTGCATAGTACATCTTTGCCATATAATCTAAAGCACCTGAAGCAAACAGCAGCTTATTTAACTCCCACAGTTATTCTAGAATTCCAGGGGTGGCCCCCAGCACAGAATGCAGATTCTACATATCCAGTGCTGCAACAAATGGTGCCAGGATCCCAAGGCATCTTAAAGGATCAACTCCAGTCCTCACTGTAAACCAGAATGAAAAACCCACACAGCCTGCAGCTGCACATTCTCCTCCTGCTTCCTCAGGCATTCAGCAATTTGCTGGGCAATCAAGATTATAACCACAGATTACCTCTCTGTTTATGAGAAATTGCAGCTGTGTAAAACACTTGGTGCACAAAGGGTGGGACAAGTGACCTATGGGGTAGTTTATACCTCCTGGAAGTGTTTGCACTAACACTGATATTTCAGTACCACCTCAGATGCAGGCAGTGAATGATTGACACTTGATGGCGAACAGCACCTCCAGAGAGGGACAGGACAAGTTACAGAGACCCAGACTGTTCTAGAACATGTCTCATTCCAAATATCAAGCTTTTTTCCTAGGAATTCAAGTTCCTCTTGAAAAGAAAGACCCAGACTGTTCTAGAACATGTCTCATTCCAAATACCAAGCTTTTTTCCTAGGAATTCAAGATTTCTCTTGAACTTCTATTTCATCACAGCATTGTGTGAGAAGGACAGAGCCAGTACAAGGGGAGAAAGTCTCTAAGGAAGGAAGAGGTCAAGCTAAACAGGAAAAATAATGATCTCTTGCTAACATTTCAGACTTGAAAAGAAAACAGGCAACAAATGGTCTCAAAGAGAAGCCAGCACAAAGCACAGTTGCTCATCAGTTTCCTTCCAAGGGTTCAAACAACAAAGAACTCAGGGAGAGGGGGAGGAAAGAGCTGCTCTAACTTGGTTTTTTTTCCTGCCACTGTTCCTTCTTAAAGATGCAAACCCAGACCAACTGCCAAGTCCTTTCCCACCCTGTCCTGACCCTGTGACACCCTCCAGGTAAAGTCTGATATGGCTGCGGGGGAGACAGACCTCAAACTACAGACAGTGGAGTTAATGCTCCAGTACAGCACATGGGAAAATTAATTCTCAAATACTGTTTCCAGCTCACTACAGACTGGAGCAGATGTTACTGGTCTACTTATGGTTTCTTCACACTTGCAAGTTTGCTCTGAGGCTGCAACAGTTAGAACCATTCTCTGAGGTCTTTGTTTCTTCCTGTATGAAACTGAAGTCAGATTTTTAGGTACTCGCATAATTCCAGGAACTTGCCCCCTGGAGCTTTTTTAATCCTGTCCTGTTTGTAATCATGCTTTTACCACATAAACCACTTCAAAAAGGTTTTTATGGCCTTGCATATTTTTATAAGTCACCAAACGAATGTGTGTTGTTTCTAGAATTAGCATAACTCCATTGCATGTGAAGGATAATAAATCACATCTGCGAATCATCTTTCTGCCTTCCATCACACATCTGGTTAAGTGATCCTCTCACAATGCTGCAATGGCAGTTCCTCTTTGGAATCATAGAATCAACTAGGTTGGAAAATACCTTGAAGATCATCAAGTCCAACCATTACCCCAGGACTGCCAAGGCCACCACTAAACCATGGCACTGAGGGCCTCATCTACATGGTCTTTAAACACTTTCAGGGACAGTGATTCCACCACTGCTCTGGGCAGCCTGTTCCAATGCCTGACCACCCTCTCTGTGAAGAAATTGTTCCTAATATCCAACCTAAGCCTCCCTTGGGCCAGCCAGGTTCCAACTCATCAAAGAATTCACCTATGCAGGCCATGAGCAGCCAAATTCTCCAGGAAATTTTTGCACATCTTCTGTTCACTATCACAGTCTGCATTGCTCTCCTTCTCCTAACTGCTTTGTCCTCCTGCTTGACTAACACACAGGAGCATTTCAGCCCTTTCTCTAACCCACAGCCATTTCTGGCAGCATGGTAACAGCACAAATCAAAACAATGCAGTACTGCCTAACAGGAGATGGAGACTGATGGCTTCCCATCAGTCACAGCAGCTTCACCCACCTCAGTCTGAATCTGGTTTGACAGAATATTTATGTGCAGAAGGCAGCCAGGCTTCCCTGCACTGTCTCCTATGAGAGGGACCTTAAAGGACTCATTTATTTCAAAGGCAAATATATCTCTGAATCATATGAGTGAGGTTTTAGCAGGAAAGAGTTAGAGCTTAAGATAAACCATCCTGCTACAAACTAATCAGTCAGAACCTCAGCACCCTGGAATGTAAGACAGGACCCAAAAGACTGACTGTCATGTGTCAGCACATGAAGTTTGATCTGTCTCATACAGGTGTAAGGATAAGCATTTTTTCTTTCCGTCTGAGTCTCTTTAGGACTGGGTTTTCCAGAGAACACAATGGAGCGAGGTGTTCGCATGCATGAATTCAAATGGCGCAGATGCCAGCCTCAGCTAACAAGCTTCTAGTGAGTTGGGCTGAGGTGGGTGCGCAGCTGGGTTGTACAGCAGCTTGTGAGTTTCAAGAGTCTGTCAGACTGCTGCTTCCGCAGCTAGGGAATGGGACTGCTGCAGGAGACATCCCTAGCACAAGGTCAGAGGCGAATGGCTGGAATGAAACAGGTTGCTCACTCTTCACCTGACGGAGTCTGGGGTTGAGCCACTGAGAGATAAACAAAGCTGAGCTCTGCTGTTCAAAGTAATCATACAAGTCTGTGTAGATCCCTGACCGCACACAGAGATTTATGTGAATCAGGAACACCAAGGCAATTCATCCTCTCTAAACAGCCTCACTCCCTTCTCTGTGCTCACTACCCATGGGGCCTAGCTATGCATTAATTCCCCTCCTTCCCTCTCTGCACTTTTCTGCAGCATGCATTCGCTAAATATAATTTGACAGCTTAACTTTCTCAGGTCCACAGCCTCAATACACATGCGTTGCTTCTGTGTGCCAGAAGCTTTATCTTACAAGGCAACCCATAGTCTCCCTCCCAGCTCATCCTGTATGAAGAATGAGCACATCCTCATGTCCTCTCCCTTCTCACACCCATCGCTGTTGTGGGAAGGGGCTCACAGAGCCATTTGGGGTAGCATATCTCTCAAAAATCTAGCAGCCTCAGAGTCACACAACTAAGATTTAACTGTTCTAGTTGGTGTGCAAATACTAGCTAGCCCTCAGCTCTAATCAGTTTGTCCCCTTCCACTAGTTTCAGTTTTGGCTTAATTCTAAGGCTCTTCGAAGCCGTAATTCCTGTATAATTTCATTGCATATGAGGGCTCTTACATCAGTCTGGTACCTTACTTCAGTAAGTAGTGGTACCTTCCTACTCTTTCCGCCTCGGTAGCTTCAAAAAGTGCCATGTTCCTCCAATGGGCACTTACTGAAATGTCACTGAAATCTGCCTTCTAGTTGTATTACCTGACCTATTGCACACCAAATCTCAAGAGCCTGCTTCTCGTTCCAGAAAAATCTGGTCCTTGTCAGTATACGTGACACCTCCGGCCAAAGGGCTCATCTAGCCACTTGCTAGCTGTACTCCTTGATTCAGAAATCCAGAGCTCATTAGAGTATTGAGTGTTGTTTGAGTATACACACAGCTAGGATAGAGATTATTTCAGGGCACAGACTGGCTATCATCTTTAATATGTAGGAAGAAGAGCAAAGAAGCAAACATATACAGCTGGTGTACTTTTGCTCCTCTACTGCCAATCTGATTTTTCAAGCTGTTTCTACACAAAGGAAAAAAGCAGAATGGAGAAATGCTTATCTAAAAAAAAATGCCTGGAAGCTCAGCAACTCCTAGGATAAAATACCTGCAATAGCCTTCCTCCTCCCCTGCCTCCTCAGGAACCAGCAATATTTCCCACAGCTTTCCATTAACTACTTTTATTATCTGAACGTCTGCCCACATGAGTAATTGAGTGAGTCACATCAGCAAAAGACTTGGTGGAGTTTTATGAAGAGGCTGCACTAAAATTTCTTAACATCACAGCTTATTCTACACAATGAGGATTTTTAGTCGCGGTGACAATTTCAAGACCAGTGCTGCAGTAATGGGAGAAAGAAACACAGAGGTGATAAAGATTTCCAGTTCTTGAGGGTAATTGAGAAAATGTGATTGCTCAGCTCAGTTTACCACACTGGAACAGTATGGCTATAAAATAAATAAAGGCTAATGCAGGCTGTATGTCTGCAGTATTTTTATCTTTACTATGTAAAAGTCACTATCATCATCAAGGTTCCCCAAGCACAAAAGAGGTACACTATGAACTAGTGGCCCTAGCTAGTTATCACTACTGGAATATGAAACCAGATCCAGCAAATCCTCTGCATCATTTCTTTTTTCTTTGCATTATGACAATACTAGACTTGCAAAGACATCAAGGCATTTAGAGAGTCAAGTAGGTGCTTAATGGGGTATAGAAAATCAAAACACCTAAACAGCTTCAAAAATTTCATTTCTAGTAACTGAAAGCCACAACTGAGATTTAAGTGCAACTGTTCTAGGCCAGTATATGAATAGTCAGTGGTATTCAATGCAATCGCACAGCATAAATAATAGCCACAGTCACACAAAGGCTTGCAGGCCCTGGCCCACATTTGAAGTTAATTTAGAATAGTCTGTTAGCAAGCAAGCAATTTACTCCTTCCTTTTAGAACAATATCATCAAATCAAGGTACAGGCTCTGGCAAATTTAGTATGAATTCTGCACAACAGAAGGACTACATTCATCAAACACCCTCTCTGTTCCCAAATACCTTGCTCAGCAATGAATGTGGGGCAGCTACAACCATTGGTCCAGCTGGTTTTCCATCATATGCCACGGTGTATTCTTGCAGACATCCCTGTCAGCTCCCATTAGTGCACATGGCTCACTCCTCCCAAGGTACCTTTCCCCCATTCAGACTCCTGAGACAGCTTGCAAAAGCAGGACAGCCACCTCAAAAGGCCAGGACATGTTCAGAAACAAGTCTGCTGCACTTTTCTCCCCAAGCAGGACAGTTGCAGGTGGCAGCCAAACTGCCAAAAGACAGGGCTTTTTGACCTGGAAACTGCATTTGTGGGAGTTTAGAGCTATGTGAGAACACTTGTACACATCATAAGAGAGTAGCATTTGTCCACTCCCCCTTTACAGCAGCAATACGGTTACTGCTGATGCTCACAGTGCTCCAAAGCCCATCACTGTATCTGGCTGACTTTGAAGCACTGAAGGATGGAGTAAGAGACAGGGAAGCTGTCAAGGGTAACAGTCACCCCAGGTAGATCTGAGCCTTGCTTATTGTGTATCAAAGTCTTGGCCAGTATGAAACAGTGTTACTAAGTGCCTATTTCCATCTTCTGACAACACAAACTTCACTTTTTCAGACACCCTGATTTGCTTTCTCTCCCTCACCCCAAAAGATAAATGGCTGAATATCCCTGTTTTTCTCTTACTGTCCCAACAGATTTTTGTTTCTTTCTGGATTCATGGCCCAGGGAAATTTGTCCAGGGAGAGAGCTTTAATGGGTGAATAGCACCTTCTCATGTATATATGACTATTCATTTCCTCCCAGTCTTCCCTCCCCAAGGCTTCTGAACAACAAGTACTTGGAGAAATCAACTAGTCTATTGCTGAAACACAGCCCCTGGGCCAGCAGGTACACAGCACTGCTGGAGCATCTCGTTCCATCAGTTAAAGTAAAGATCTGAATCCAGCTGATGGCTGGGCCCAGCAAGCTCTCTTTTAGAGAGGATACCCAGGGCCTTCTGCCATAGAACTCTGAAGGGGAAGATGATCGCTTTACCCTTGCTGCAGTGTCTGAGTCATTACTGAGTTGGAAGCAACTGTTAAAAGAAGCCTTTTTTGGTGAGACTAGTGTTGGCAGCCAAGCAGGCACAGCATTGGATGTCTCATTGCCAGGCTTGTGACAGAGCTGACCTGCCTGGATGTCAGTGGGAAGGTAGGAGCAAAGCGTGCCAGTGCCCATGAGTTGCTCAGCACTGCAGAGACTGAAGCAGAGAAGCAGAAAGGTTCAGAGGTGGCCCCACCTCCGATACCTCATATAAATAGCAAACATTTCCTACTTAACAGTGTCACTGCAGCATCACTTGCCCTCCTGCAGCAATGCTCCACTGTCACTGAGGTAACTGAAGCAGTTCGGGTTCCCTTCACTCGTCAGGCACACATTTTAACTGGTTCTTCTGCCCTTTCAGTTCTGCATCTTCTCCTCTTTGGCCAAGGCAAAAGGCCTCAGCTACCTTACCACTACTACTATCACTTATGTGTATGTCAATCATAGTTAAGATTTTGCTCCAAGTTACACTGGTTTTAATGTGGAATCCTGTATGATTTGTCCTTGCAACTTTTTACTGGCCTAGCATTGATCTATTTAAACTACTTTTCCCATTAAAGAAATGATCAAGTGCTCATGTCACAGGTGTTGGTGGAGATACAGAACTATGACTGATGCTTTTGCCTCCTGGAAGCAAGGCTTTTCTTCACAGGAGCATTAACATCAGAGCCATCACACATACTTCATTTATCTTGGGTTCAGGCTCCTCTGTAAAAGAAATAGGAAGGACCTGAAAAGTAGGGAAAAAATTCTTTCCACTTCAGCTCTCCCCAGATCTTTCCGTGGGAATCACAACTGTGTTTTGAATGCTAAAATTCACACAGATTTAAAAATACTTATCTTCAAGGAATGTTGCTATGGAAACCCTTATTTTCTCTTCTTCCCCACCCTCCATATGCGAGGAACATTTTCTTCATCTTTTTTTTTCCTGCATGTGGTAGTTCCTTTTCCCTGGCTGCTACTGCCACAAACCTGGCATTGAATCCTAAGAGATGTCAAACAGGCCTTTTGTTTAGTTGAAAAGTGATTGCTAAAAACAGTCCCGAGCTCAACTAGAGAGAGATGCCAGGATGGGTACGTACTCTCAGGCTCCAGAAAAAGATGCCTGGCATATTTTCCACCAATTCCTGCTTTGGACAAGCGTAAAGGAGCAACAAGAGCTGCCATGGCAATTACAACAATGCCACTTCCTGGTGACATAACCCACAGGTGATAAAGATATTCCTTCTCATTAGAAGTCTTTCTGCTCCTTCCTTGTCACTCATGATAAAGGGGTAGGAAAGTGGGTGAATCCTGTATGGTCAAAGCGTTTCATGAAGGTACTGCATTACCACATTGCTTTTGCCTCAAAGCTACAAAAGGATCTCAGCACAAAAAGAAGTCAATAAACCGTAGAGCGAATGCTGCTGATTAGGATTTATCTATATCCAAGGGTCAATGTCAGGGAGCCCCTTCTGTAGCATTAACAGAAACCTCAGGAAAGTCATACATGGTTCTATTGAGGGGTGAGACTGTAGAGATATCTTTTGCTGTCAATGAAAAACTGCACAGTACCCAAAACAGAAGGAGTGAGAAGGCAATCAATGCTGCTTACCAAAATGTTCATGCACAAACTGTACACTGTTTTCCCAGTTTGGATTGCCAGCAGCCCCAGGTTCACATAACTGCACAGCTAATGGGGGAGCTGGCACAAGAACTGACCAAGGTATTTTAAATCAGCAAACATCCACTCTACCCAACAGCCACCATTTACTGTTGCAGCAAGGACAGAAGTTGCAAAGACCATGCCTTCCATTTCATGATGGAAAACAGAACATACAGCCCCCAACTCTGTGCTGCATGCCACAGCTATTACCAGCAAGTCCTTAAACTGCTGGGAACAGAAGGCTATTACTAATTTGCAAAAATGGCTCTATATCCAGCCCAGGTTAATTAAAATATAGAGGTAACACCATTCATGGATATTTTGGAGGTAGTGAGAAGCTAGCTCAATAAGCTGTCTCGAAGTTAACTGTATCACCAGTTGCCACCAGCACAAGGGGCAAAAGCATAAGGCTTTGTCAGCCAAAAAAACCCCAGCCATAACAATCAATTAGTGATGGCCTGACTGCTCCTGACACCTGTGCTGGCTGCCCACTTCTGAGAGCAGCAGGTTGTACAGGCACAGATATATTTAGCCTCCCACCTTCCATGAGTTTTAGCCTTCTGTAGAAGTCCAAGGACTGAAATGACAGCTTTTCTGTATGCATTTCAAAACCATCCTGTGGAATTTGTTAAGCAGCTTTCTGGTGTAGAACAGAATATGAAGCATAGAAAGCAATAATTCCCTATATTATAGAAGCAACCTCCCCCTCTTGGCTTTGTTCCTAGACTGAGGCATCCTGTTTTTCTACAGGTTGCAATGCTTGCCTGCATTCCCCTGTTACAGCCAGAAAGACTTTAGATGTGTGCTTAGTGCGTGGGTCTGAGCAGCAGGACTGACAAAACCCTGTTCTCTACTGACTCCTGAGACTGGCTATTTGCTACAGTGCAGGTGCTGATTCAGGCTTTTCCCCACGAAGGCATCTTTCAATGCTTTGGCTTTGGCTGCAATCTTGTGACATGTCTAGCACAGACTCCCTATGCCAGGTCATCTTTCCCCACCTCCCTAAATTTGTAGGAACATAAAAGCATTGAGATGTCAAACCCCGATTCCTGTCAAATGCACCTAATTTGCCTCAAAGGCTCAAAAGTTACTTCTTGTGAAATGAGAAAGGGGAAAATGGTCAAACATAAGTGGGGAGGAGAGCACGTGCTACAAACACAAGTACTCCTTAAGAAATCAGGCCAAACAAGAGCTAGATGATAGTACATGATGGACAAAGGGTGAGGGGAGGAATGGGACAAAACTGGTATTTCAAGCTTCCAATCAAAATAGATTAAAATTTCATGAGAAAGCTCTGATCCATGAACATTCCCACACAGAAAAAGGGAGTTTGCTGCACAGGAAAAGGATCCACAGTTGGACTGATAAGTTTTGCACTAAATCTGCATATTTAGGCTGATTGAAACGACCAACACGGAGTCAGGAATGGAAACTGACAGACTTCAGCAAACAATGTGGCTGTGACCTCAATGCCACTACAGCAGCGCATAACAAATGCTTGAGAGCACCTTACCCCCTCCCCATTTTTTCCTTCCATCCTTAACACATTTCCTTAACTGATGAGTCAGGGTGGCTTTTGACAGCAGTTTTGAGCAAACACAAACTAATCATCGGCTTCCTCTAGCACTTTGGGCCACATTCTTCTCTTGTATCAGTCAGGGACTTCTGTTACCATGCTTGGTCACTGGCTCAGCCTAAGAGCACAGTCTTACAGGATGCAATACCTCTGCAGACTGACAGAAAATTCGTAACAAATTATAGGGAATTATTCCCATTTCTGATTCTTGCAACTGGGGATGGGCTGATGCACAGCACTTGGCCTGTACAGCTCCAGGAAGGTAGAAAAATGCCATAACAGAAGTCTGAACAATCACACTTGGGAAGCTTTTATGGTGCTTGAAAGCTTCACCCCTATGACATGGCTACAGAAAAGCAGATCTCAGATCTTTGTCACTCAATTATACAACAGGCAGCTATTCCTTGTGCAGGTCCTAGCAAAGACAACGCTATCCTACCATTTTTCCCCCCAAGAAGGCAATAACTTCACCTCCATTTTGCCTTGTCTGCACACCAGGGATGCTTTAAAGTAAAATCCTTTACCTCACTGATTTCTCCAGAAGGTTTAGGAAACATCTGCAACCTTCAAGAAAAACAGGCCTTTTTGCAGAAGCAGTGAAGCAAAACCTAACATGAACTGCCATCTGGGGACATGACCAACCTTCAGTTAAATGGAGATCAGATTAGCAAGAGCTTTCTTGCAGTTCATTATAAAAATCAATGCAAGTCAGGCAGCAAGCTGAACTGCACAACACTCCTTTTTCTGCCCAGCAGACAAAAAACCAGTAGAACAGCATCTCTGTTCCATCTTTTCCCCAACAAAAACTGCACTGGGGTGGTGGAGATCTGAATCTCTACAGCTCCAACAAAAGCAGAGCTCACACATTAAACACAAGAGCAGAATCTTCTTTGCCTGGTGCCCACAGAGGCTGGCATCAGATGTTACCCCATAAGAGCTGACAGGTCTGCATTTAGGCTGGCACTTGGCAGCAATACAAGAGCCAAAACATTTTTATAAGAGCAGCAGATTTCCTGACCTGGAAGGTGCCAGTGAGAGGAGCAGTATCTGTAGAAATGGGAAATGCAGCTACCAGGTATGTGCAGAGGCAGCAGAAAGTAGCTCTAATTGGAGCCACAGGCTTCCAGCCTGCTCTGTGGCGCATCAGTAGCTGCGTACACCACTGCAAGATGAACAATACCTCACCTACCACCACACAGCTTTGGGTGGGAAAGGGGCTAGGAACCAGAGCTAACAGAGAAGTCAGGTTTATGAGGAAAAGACTTATAAAAGATCAAGTAAAGGGTGATCCTACATAAGAGGAGCTAAAAATGAGAGGAGGGAGAGAAACGCAACCTGAAAAAGAAGTCAGATGGCAATTACCCCAATGACACTTACCCCCAGAGGAGGTAAGAGGCTCCTACTTCACAAGCTCTTCAGTGGGGCTCTGAAAAATCTCTCAGGAACTAGCCTATGATGGCCAAAAGAGAAACACATGTGAACACATGGCATGTGATGCTGCTTTGGCTGGCACCCATTTTGGAGCAGGAAAAAGGATTCTTTGAAAGGCTTTTAGTAAAAAGTACAACATTATTCCAAAACCCTACAAAATCATCACTCTCTCTTTCCAGTATTCACATGACCAGCCTCTTGCTGACCCATGCTGAATGGGTTCTGCAAGTGCTGAATGAACTGCAAGCATCTGTCAATCTCTGATGCTGATTAGGTTAGACGTTGCCCTCAAAAAAGTCAGGATAGAGAATCCCTTTCTCACGGCTTTGTTCTGTGGTTTTACTTCATTTCATTATATAGTTACTGATGCCTCTGTTTTCTCAGGGGCCAAACCAATTTTATTCCTCCTGATTTACTAGCATTTCTCAGTCATCTGCTCTCTCGCAACCCCACAGCATGGCAAGATTACACAGCAAGAGAGCTGGTGGTGCAATTCCCACCCTGCTTCATTTCCCTCTCTCTCACACACACTCACACATTTCACAAGATATATCTGCTCTTCCTGACAATTTTAGCTACAGCTGAAGGGAAGGAAAGACACTTTGAATAAAAATACCTCTATATAGAGAAAGGATTTGTCCTTGTTTCTCCAAGGTCTTCTCTAACTAGGATCCATGAAGAAGTATTCCACTGGATAAGAGAAGCACTATTACCTACCTCTGGCTGCTGTAGAAAAGGGGCTGGATTAACCAGAGCTTTGGTCTTTGACTAGCTGACACCCAACAGCTCATACATAAACCACTGCAAATTTTTCTTGCTTCCTTTGCAAAGAGATCCAAAAGCAAATGTAAAAAAGGCATACAGATGAAATCTACTTTAATATGACTGGTTGAGTTAGAAAAAGTACCCAAAAGAGACATGTGGTTAAGAATGTGGAAGGTAACAAAATCTGGATGTAAAATTCCTTGGCTGAGTCAGCTCGGTGCCAGCATGATATCCCCTAAAGCTCTTGGTCAGAACGTCACTGCTGGCATTTTTAGCCCCTTGTCATGCTCACTCTTAGTTTCTCTTAGACACTGTTATCCATGCTTCTTCCTTTGGTGAGGTTACCAGCTCATATTTTGTCTCCATGACTTGTCCTTTCACTGGGTGGAGAAACAGTTTCCTTACCAGGACACTCAGGAGAACTGTAGCCACCATATAGGCAAACCTGAGGGAAGAGGCAGGAGGAAAACAAAAAAGAGTAAAACCCTTGCTATGATGTAAATCTGCCAAAGAACAACTGCCAGCTTGGACGGATTGCCTCAGCAGTAACAGGAAGAGGCTGAAAGCACCTTCTGTCCTGTCTGCCACAGACACACACAAAGACTTCCTTCCCTGTGCTCACCTCAACTCCGGGCACTCCTGGCTTCCTGAAAAACCCAACAAGGAGAGGTTTTTCATGGCTGACTCCTCATTGAATCTCTCTGGGTCAAACCTACAAAAGACAAAACACACTGAGGCTTTCCATGTGGGCACAGGATTTTTTCCCCAGACACATGTGTGCACACACATGAGTAAAGAAACTGGCAACAAGATACCAAATCTCACTAATTTGCTCTCTCTAAATCATCCTGGGTAATTCCATACACATATATGAAGGCAATTGTGCATCCACTCCATTGACATTCCCAGCTGCTCAGGTGTGCCCCAGCTTGGTCAAAATGCTGATAAACTGAGTTAGTGCAACACAGGGCTGGAACTAATATGCATCACCCCTCAGCAGTGGGTATGTAGCCTGAGTACACAGCTGAGCTGATGCTGCTACCTGCCCCCTACTCCTCTCCAGGGCACACATAATCCGATTTGTCGTCTTCTCTCTTTCCCCGTGTCCCTTCCTCTATCACTTCCAAAAATACTTCCCTTTTCAACTTGCCCCTCACCCTTCTCTTCAAACAGCTGGTGTGTGTATGTGTATGTGCTGGGGGAGGGAAGCTGGTGACTCATCCAAGTGAGAAAAGTGGCTTCCAGCATTAGGATGGTGAAGGCTGTGAGAAAACTATTATCCAGGGCTGGCATGAGTTAAAACAAGATTCCCATAATCAACTAACTACTGGGAGACTAATAAAATATAATTAATTTTAAATATATATATAAAAAAGAGCAATCAGGAAATTTGATGGATGAAGTCAGTTCTCTTTCACTTTCAGCTAAATCTTTCTGCTTATACTTCAAGTCTTTGGCTAGCTGCCTGAACACCCAAGCTCTGCTTCTACCAAGGTGAAAAGGTATGTGGGTGCTGACCCTCAGTAAAAGCAGCATCAAATTTATATTTCCCTGAACTGAAGAAGCAAATTAGAGATGTTGTAATAAGAAAGAAAACGCATTCACCTAACAAAGAAATAGGGAGGACAAACAGCCACGCACAATATTTCTGTACGCTAGGTAGGTAGATAAAAGGATCACAAAGAGCTGATCTCTCTCTGTCACTGAAATACACATCTACCTCAGGCTAAACCACAACCCCCTTCTCCTTGGAATAAACAGTGTTCATAGAAGTCCTCACGGTCCCTCCCACAAGGCCGCAGTAAACCCTTCCTAAACACAGTGCGCGTCCTATCCTAGCGGGCAATCCCTGCCAAGATGCTCATGAATCAGTGCATCAATGCCTGACCCTTTTGTAAAAGCTACACTTGCAGGAGAGGACAAGTGCTGTTCTAAAGGCTCTATTCTTTCTGCTAAATCTCAGCTGTCTGTTCTCTGTCTGAAATAACTGACCCACATTTTTTTCCCAGCCCAAGTGAAGCAAGTCAAATACATGTTAATATTTGCCACCTGGAGGCCACAGGAAGCTACAGCAAGTTTTTCTTTAACCTCTGAAATACTGGCCTGGATCCAGTTTTGTTTTCACAGACAGAAGAAATGAGGAAGCATTTCCCTTCCTCCTGGAAAAATAAAACTTCAGACTGACATTTCCTCCTTTGAGTCATGATGACAAGTAATGAGTCCAAAGCCATGCAAATCACTGTTTCTCTCTCACAGAAAACCTTAAAAAGAATTTACTGGCATTTGCCACAGAAGCTCTGTGTGTGTGTGCACGCAAAAGTAGTTTTTTATTAAACTATTAAACATACATGCACATGCAGACTGCAGCATGGGAGGACTGTAACTTGAACTGACCCAAAATCCCACCCATGGAGACAAACAAACCAAGACCTTCATATATTGATCTTCTTACAGACTCTCTTTCATCTCCAGGATCTGCTCTAAGGCAGGTCCTGCAGCCAAACAGGCTGTGCTCCAAGATCTACAGAACATTAATTAAAACCCAAAAGGAATTAGTTGCAATAAAAGTCTTTGATTTTACGTACTTATATGGTGATGGCCAAGATGAACTATCCTGCAGCATCACACCAAGAGCATAAAGCACAAGTGTCTGCAAAGAAAATTAGGACATATATGTTGGAGTAGAAAGAAATGCACAATTAAAGACACATCTGGACAGCCCTTCTGGGTGACAATTATTCTGTAGACTACTCAGATTTATTAGGTGGACTGAAAAGATAATATGCTATATTCATCTACAGATTTCCGTAATTCATGCCCAGATGTTAGGATCTTAACTTCTAAGGCACATGCTGCAACCATTAGTAGTTAGAGAGGGTCTGATCATATTCCTCTACTCTTGATAGCATGTGTGCACGGACTGTTTTATCCTCTGCAATGGAAGGTACCACACTGCGTGGAAAACATGGGTGATAGGATCAGGCTTGAAATTTTGCTCTTTTATGCACAACTGAGTCCATAAGCCCCTTCAGAAGTTGAGTCGTCCCTGGTGGATCCAGAACTGGAAGCAAATCTGCTCAGCAGGAAAACATGAATCCCCAGAGCCTCTCCCACAGAGGCAAACTTTGAGCTAAACTGTACATTCAGATGACAGACAGCTGCTCAGGTTCAACTGCATCAGAAGAAATGGTCTTCCTGCCTCACCCCTCCACGGGAAGAAAAGGAAATAGCAAATTCCCCTACAGGAAAGGAGAGTGACCTAGTGCTCTCAGTATGGCCTTACCTCTTTGGGGATAGTATGCTGGTCGACTCTGCCCTCCAGCTCCTGCAGCTGTGCAGCAATGGGTGTAAGCTTTGCCGTCCGCACTGTCTCACACAGAACTTGCCGACAGTATCTGTAATTGGTAAGATTTGGTCACTTTAACCCTCACAGAGAAAACCTTGTCCATGTCCTTGCGGCAGCAAGGAGAGCTGAGTCACCTGCTGTATTTAGGGTCACAGCCTGCTCCTGGAGCTGTCTCAAGCCATACTGAGGCACTTCATTTCTTTTCTGGCAAGGAGTCCCAACATGCTTGAAAGCAGCATTAAATCTCGTTGCCAGCTTTTAGGGAAGGTTATCAAAATCTCTCTTTGCCACACTTTAACCAGATTTTAAACAAACCAAACTGCTAAAAAGTATAAACACACCAGCCTCTTTCCTGGGCCTCTCATGCATACAAGAAGCAGCAAGAAACCCACATACTCGGTACTCCCCTACTGAAACTCTAACACTAGTGCAATACAAAATGCACACAGTTGCACCAACAAATGCAAAATAAAATAAAGGTACACTGCTGATCAGTCATCATCCTGTAGCCCTTTGAAAAGAAGATTATTCCCTGCTTTGTCTCTAAATATGTTTAACACAAATCTAATCACTAAAACGACTGATTACCTCTACTTTTGGAAAACTAGATCAGAAACAAGACAGTAAGCAAACAAACTATGGCCTGGCAGCCAGGGCATTGATTCTGTCTTCTCATCTGCTGATGAACCTAAAAAGTTTCCTACAGACACCCTGAAAAGAGCAGCCTGGTCCCCACATCCAGAAGCCCTTCAGCATATTCCCTGTGCGCTGCAAGTCAACTCGTGGCTCGATCCCTTCCAGACAAAAAGAAGGGAGTAGCTTTTGGATGCCTTCTTCTGACCCAGTCTAGGCTGGACATCAGGCTCCAGCACATGAAGCCTCTGTCCCCACCACAGGAAGTAACCTTCCTCTGCTGTTCCTTCCATGGGACCCACCTGAGCTGCTCGATTTTCTCATGTGTAATTGGTCCTTTCCCCAGAACACGGTCCATCTCCTTGTAGAGATTCTGCTGAATATCTTCCGAGGTTGTCAGGAAATAGACTGCCCAGGTACACACTGGGGAAGAAATCAAGACAAGACTGGATCCGCGAGATTCAATCCTTTACAAACTGCATTCAGTTTTCTTACTTTCTGTATTTGCAACATTACTTCTTGACCCAGAAAAGAGTGACCTCTGTTCATAGCAGGCTCTACTGATTCTGCATTCAGTGGCAGGAGTAGAGACCCTAAAATTCTTTTCAATGCTATGAGGAGTTTGGGGAGCTGTGCAGTGAACCACTCCCCCTCACAGCTCTGGGGAAGGGACCACACAGCCGAACAGCCCTGGGGAATCAGGGTTATCAGACAAACCATGCAAATGAAAGGCTGGTTTGTCCAAAACATAAAAAAAATCCCTTATTTTGGTGGCTTCTCCAGCACATCTCAGGCAAGTACTGATGTCAGCCAACGTCTGGGGCTCCAGTACAGCTCTCTGCAGCAGGCTGGCCAGCACTTGTCTCCCCTACATCTTTTTGTGAGGTACTTGACAAAAAGTATCTTCAATAGCAAAGTGAAAAAGAAACCTTGCATAAGAAATAAGCATGCAGTTTCCCTAAAGCTACAAGGGAATGTTTCTACCAGTCCGAACCATCTATTCATGAGAACTATCTGGAATCCCTGAGCATTTAAGCCCCTTAAAATCAGAGTATTCCTGGAGTACTCGGAGAAGATATTCTCTAGAGAGATTTATCATAGTTACCAAATTTACTCTGCACATTCTTTAACACCCTGAGATGCATCTGAGAGGTTTTCGTTGGAGTCCCAGCCCCACTGGCTGAGATACAGGACTTGATAATCATCAAAGTAGCTCCTTTCAAAGTCTTCCACACATGGAACACACCTATCCTCCAGAAATTCAAAGCAGCCAGTCAGATTCCAGTACTTTGACTTAATTTCCCTTCCATGTGCCAGAACCTATTTTATAATATGATCTTTATGGCTTACATCTCCTGGTAGTTTCTCATCAAATTTTGCATCAGTTGGCTCAGGTTAGAGTGCAAGTGAAATGCAATGGGAAGAAATTCTAAGTTCACCAAAAGACTGGAAGGGCTGTCAAAGAGCTGAGTTTCAGCTCACTAGCTGTGAATCTGTGTCAAGAGTCTGATGTAAAAATTAGCCTCTTCTATACACCTATAGCTCAGGAGAAAGAGAATTATGAATATTATTTTTTATTAGCCTAGAATAAGTGTCATCACACACAGTTTTAGACAGCTGAATGTAAGGATGAAAAGTTACCTACAATCAGTACTTACAGTTAGCAGTGATTATGCATCCTGCCAAGGAAAAAATCATTGTATCTTCTAGAATCTAGGAAATAAAATCTACTTCAGAGAATGAAGATCATAAGACTGTAAAGATAAAAAAGAAGTGGCACATTCTCCACTCAAGCACATGAAATCCCTTTAGTGCAGAGAGCATGAAATACATCTAGAAGACATTGAATGAACTTTCTATAGAACTTCCACTGGAATGGTACATAAGACATGCTTAATATTAACATACTTCTGGTATATAAAAATAGCAATGAAGCAGTGGCAAGGAGAGCCACTAAAGTCTAATGCATTGTAGGAAAAAGAGCAAGAAACCCTGCTTTAGTAAGAAATCTGACCTAATACAAAAACGTAAATCAATCAAAGGTTGAAATGTAATGAGCTGCCCATCTAACAAAACCCCATCACTGTGTCATGGTATAAAAGTTTCACAGACCTGCTGGTCACTCAGGTTCCCTTGCAGCAAGGTGTCTATAAAGACGTGCCTGTTGAATGATCTGCCTCGGCGTTCCTTTGTAACTTTCCTTAAGGTGGATTCCATCTCCATCAGAGCTATGGAAGCAAAATGAAATGTTTTTTTTTTTTAATGTGGTCATCATGAGTGCTGCAGAGAAGCAAATCTATCTCCCTAAGCAGATTTTCAGACCAGCTGTCCCTGCTGGGCTCATGTAGATAAGCAGCCTCTGTTACACATTACTGTCAATTTGGAAGGCGGTATCTCCAATTTAGCTGAAAATGTAGGAACCAAGTAAGACAGGTTGACTATAAAAAGCTGTCCTTACAGGTATAACTGAGACATGTAATCTATGAGCTGAAATCATGTAAGGGGCATTCAAATAACAGTTGAACCATAGAGAATGTGATTAATCAGCCCCCATACAAAATAATGTTTGAGCCAGATAACACCGGTTGCATGGGCTTTAGAGTTATAATTACTAAAGTGTGACAGCACTTCCAGCCACTGACGCTGCTCTTTTCACTAGGGGTTCTACAATCATGGTGCAAGAGGATGGTTCTGTGCTAAAGAGTCTGCACAGAGAGGGAGAAGAAGGTGAGGAAAACCTCAGAAGGTTCTGGCTCTAAGAGCCACATATCTGGAGATATTTGGGTGCCTAACTCCTGGTGGATGTTGTGGGATCTAGAGGCAGTTAGGGACCTAGATGCCATCTGCCGTCTAATTTAAATGACCTACTCAAGACTACCCAGGAAATGCAGAGCAGAAGTTGGATCTGAAACTCGATTCACCAAGGCCCGATCCAACCCTTTTTATCTTAGAACTACCCTTCCTGCCTCCTCTCCGCACAGGAAGGCCAGCAACACTTAAACACCAAGCCTCACTATCTGGAGTTAGTATGATACATGAGGACACAATTTTACAACTACAACTCAGGAACGGTCCTGAACAAGTGCCCATGGGAGAGGCTCATTTTAATGGGGCAGTAGTTGTACTCAGGTTCTGAAATCCACAGAACCAGCAACATAAAGAAGGAAACACTGGGACTGCAGGATTTACAAGCAAATCCTTAGTTCTAGACACAAGCTGATTTTGTTTAACATCTTCTCAATCAATACTGAAAGGATTAACTAGTATCAACAAAATAGACGGAATTACTGAAAAATAAAATAACTTACTGTGAAATAATGAGAAATAAAAGCACTGCCACAATAGACCTGAAAATGTTACCTTGACACAGCACATCAGAGGCTATCACATAAAGGTATCCATCAGACACCTAAAATATCAAAAATACTAACCTCTGTACTTGTGCCTTGTAGCCTGTGAGTGACTGTCTGGCAGTGCATTCACCAAGTGCTGCATCTTAAGAATGATCATACAGGCCAAATCAAGTGGCTCCTTCTGTCTCCATCTAGAACAGTTGCCTGCCTCCAAAAGAGGTCAGAAGTGGATGCTAGGAAACAGAATAGGAAGGGAGCAAGCACACCACAGTACTCTCTAGGA
Source organism: Loriculus beryllinus (assembly GCA_039877255.1). Taxonomy (NCBI): domain Eukaryota; kingdom Metazoa; phylum Chordata; class Aves; order Psittaciformes; family Psittacidae; genus Loriculus; species Loriculus beryllinus. The sequence continues at coordinate 23,277 of JBCJKH010048898.1, forward strand.
TCCTCTAGCAGTCTTCAAGACTGGACAGATCCTAGAACTAGACCTGGAACTAAGGCTCTACTCCTATAAACTTCTTGCACAATGGCAGACTTGTCACTCAATTCCAAAACAATGATCTCATGTGAGAGTAAGGAGAACACATCTGGTAGCTTATGGCATGATGACCAACTCTGCAGAAAAGTGAAAAGAGCTTGGCAAATTAAGTGTTTCCATACATGAGCTAACTCTAAGTATTAATCAGAGTGGAAGGAAGATCATGATTTCGGGAAGAACCTACCATCTTCGTAGAGCTTCTTCCTAGTCATGTTTTTGTCAAGGGATCCATCCAAGAAACCTTTCCCAATCTCTGACCAGATCTGAAAGAAAGACAGAAAGAAGAGCATCATCACTCACCACAGGCTGAGACTGCTGGGACTCTTCCACTCTTTCCTAATCAGGAAAATGAAAACACCAAATAAAAGAAAGACTTCCTGTGAATATGGAACTGCTCTCCTCTTTAGGACACCATATCCCATTCCAGATATTATGTCTATGATAGCTGAAATTGAGTTGAAATGAAACAACCGCAATTACAACTGTAGGGGAAAAGGCACGGGAATCTTCAATGGAAAATGGAACTGTTTCTTTCTGACCCTATCATCAGCAGTTTTAACATCCTCAGATGAGGACACAGCTTGGGACCTCCTCAGATTTTCCTTTCTCCACAATGTCATAAAACCTTCAGAAGATCTTTGAAAAGGAGAAGTTCCACTGGCAGTCTCAGTTTAACTAACTTAGGTACCAAATAGCTCTCAACTGCCATTGGATCTAGGTTACTGATCCCCACAGACCCTTTAGAAACACCTTAGACTAATGACAGCAGGATTAACAGTAGGATCTTTCTGATAGTTTAAGCCTGGGACAACTGAGGCAGAGACTTTAAGCTCTTAACATCAACATTAAAGTCTCTGCAGTAGCTTGTACTAAACTGTACACTGACACAAACTGTGTGCTACTGGCATGGAAAAATTCAACAGGAAATATCCTGGATCTTTGTGACACTTACTGCATCATGGTACCTGCGGAATTGGATGACTTCCCCATCATCTTCAAAGCTGCTGCCCATAGCTGTCTGCGTGACAGACTTCATGGCAAAGCCCAGCATGTGCTGGCAGAGGGGCACATGTTGTGCCTCAGGGAGGGAGAGCCATTTGGCTAGCAACTCTTCTGACAGCTTGAGAGGGAAGGAACCATTAGTTGGCAGCAGTAGTATCAGCAGCCTATTTACCAAACACACCCTGGAGACATTCCCACCCAGTTCTTAAGGCAGACAGACCACACTTTCATGGCTATAGCACGAAGCTACATTCTTTCTTGGGTTTCCTTCCATTGTTAATTTAAACAGTAACATTTTAGCCTCATATCTTTTGCCTCTTCTCAAGGTTTTCCCCCAACAAGTCATGCTTGTCCTCCTCTCTTGTTCCCATTGTCACAAAATAAACCTTAAACTCTAATTCTAACAGCTACAGATGGGAAAACATATTCTGGCTGCTGGACTGAGTCAACAGAATAGATCTTCACCTGCTTGTGGACCCAATAGGTGGTTCTTTGCTCCTCCCTCCTGTCCTGAAAAATAAATCTAGACTCCAAATTCTCCAGTATATTTAACTGCATCTGGCACCTTGGCATAAAAGAATCACCAAGATCAGCCCTTTCCCTTAACTCATTGGAGCTAAGAGAAACCAAATATTCACACTGTGCTTCAATGGGCAGAGGCTGTTCACTGTCTCAGACATTTATAGTCCCAGCACTAATTTGAATGCAGATCCCTTATCCTAGTGATCATTCTCACTAAACTTTCCTGTGAACCTGTACAAGGGCAGTTACGTACCTTCTGGATGAGAGCACAATTACTCTGCAAGGCCTTGGTCACACCATTTTCATACAGCTTTCTCCTCATGTGACTCTCTCCTGTATCACTATTCAGGCTGGACTGGTACCTCAAGAGGGACTTTAGCATTGTCTCAAAGGGATCCACTGAAAACAAATAAAGGAAACACCATTTGAAAGTCAGTCACACAACACAAGGACGCTCGCGCCGCGAGGGGATGTGAGAATGATCATGGCCCAGGCTGGAGCCGTAGCTGCAGCTGCCACAGGACTCCTCGTCTTCTTCCTGTACTTCTCTATCCACAAGGTTGAGGAGGGGCACCTGGCCATGTATTACAGGTACTGCCGCCTGCCAGCACCTCGGCACCTGCCCTGAGTTTCTCCCTCTCCACTGAGGTTCAACCCTGGCCCCAAATCCCTGCTGTCCCCTTTGTTTCCCTTCAGGCTTTGCCCTGAGGTGGGCAGACTGCGTTGTTTCTGCTCACATACACGGCCCAGGTGGCCTGGTTCCATACAAAGCTGTTAACGAGTTTTGGGCTTCCTGAATTCTCCTCCTCCTGCCTCCCCTTTTCTGGGTCACAGTTTGGTGTTTAACGATTGGAGGGACTAAAGCTTTTGGTCTGTCCAAGCTTTTCCCATCAGTTGATCTCCCTCTTTCACCGAGGGCTGTCACCCCTGTGTTGTGCTTTGGGGGAGGGACTGTGCCGAATGCACTGGCGGGATTGAAACTGGCAGCATTGCATCAACTGCTGGATTTTTCCATGGTTACTGGTGAACTAGTTAGGGAAAAATCTGTTTTTGTGAAGCTCTCTCCGATGTTGCAGTTAGGGAAGAATTCAGCCCAATCTGTCTGCTCTGAAAGCTAATTGCTCACAGGCTGAGAAAGTTGGGGCTGTTCAGCCTGGAGAAGAGAAGGCTGCGTGGAGACCTTATAGCAGCCTTCCAGTATCTGAAGGGGGCCTATAGGGATGCTGGGGAGGGACTCTTCATTAGGGACTGTAGTGACA
>JBCJKH010048898.1:39259-70135 GCA_039877255.1 Loriculus beryllinus
GATGAGTAGGCAGTACGACAGCACTTAAAGGATGTCTAGCCTACCCAGTTAGTTCTATGGTGTTACATCCACTAATGCTTATGCTTCTGAACTATAGTTACCAATCACAGAAAGTGCCCCTGTAGTCTGTCCTGTTACTGAAGGCCAGGGGAATGCCAGTTTGGCCCTAATGCACTGAACTCCGGAACAAGGGAACTCCTGTCTTTTGTCATATAAACATTACTAAGAAATCTAATATGTAGTCCCGAGATGCAGGAAGAAAGAGATTCACAACTCTGATAGGAATAAGGATGCCTTGTTCTATCCCTAGTAACAGATGGAAGCACAGTCCTAGCTCCTGCTGAAGCTCACAGCATGATTTTTCTTGTTTACAGGGGTAAGAAACCAACTGAACATGAGCCTGGAACAGATTTCAGTTTCCTCCTGATTGACAGTAGTCTTCAGAATCTGTAGCCTTGTATATTCTGCAACAAAAGTCACTAAATGGGGAGACAATGAGGAGGGAGGGAAGGGATGCTTCTAGTCCCAGGGTGGGTGGAGAACCACATCTTTATAAATAAAGATAAATACGCATTAGTAGGCTTATTTCCCCACCCTAATTCATGTCTCAGACATGCCTCCTTCCCAGCAAAAAGACAATTTTTATTACAATACCTGAGTAATCATAGCTATTATTAGTCTGAAAGGGTCTGTATTTTCATGTAGCCACTTTGATTCCTTCTCCACCAAATGTTTAACACATTTAAGACAGGACACAGAGTTAGCTGTTCTTGCTGCCTAGCTTTACCTGCTAAATTAAAGAATTGTTAGTGTATTCCCACATGTTTAGTTTCATTTTTCCACTATTAATAAAGGGAGAAGTTATGCATTGAATTACTTTTATTGGCTTCAAACTCATGTTAAATATATACAATGCTAATTATATACAAAAGTGTGCATGTTAAAAATTTCAGGTTACAAACTTGCAAATCCTAGAAAAGTGCAAAATTTTAAAACATCCTCCACCATGCTGTACAGAAAAAAAATCCATCATTAGCCAATATACACACTCTTAAAACATACTGATCAAAACGAAGTAAGACATACAGTATACTCTTAAAGCACCCAGAAGGGAAAAAGATATTGCACAGAAGACTGACAAGCAAGTTCATTACAGTGTCTGAAGGCTCGTTTTTGAAAGTAGGTATTTCCAACACTCCTCAGACCTAACATTTAACTCTTAAAAAAGGCATTTTTTGGCATTTAAAAATCCATTTGTTATCACATAATTGCACGGTCTGTAAGATTTTGAGAAGATGTAGTTAACTGCTGCTGTAAGGCCCTTGCTTCCACTTCCTCATTAGCATTAGTAAAAATGCATCAAGCAAACTGAGTAGCATTATAGCTTCCATCAAAACAGTGACCAAAGGGAGGGAAGTCTCACAAGCAGCATTTCTCTAATCTTTTATTAAGCTGCTCCTGCATAGTGAAGGGTTGAACCAGAACACAGATCACAAGTTTTCCTTGAGACACCCCCCCCCCCCCCCCCCCCAGGCTTTCTTTAAGCAACAGCTCTCAGCTACATATAACTAAAGCAGTACTGTCAGGTGCAAGACTACTTCATAAAGTTAATTCAAGGCAAAAAGTATGGCTCCCTCAAGAGGAAAATACTGACTAGACTGGAAGCTAAATAAACAAGTGGCCTCTAAGTTCAGTTAGATCTAAGATATATATGGCTGGATGGTTTTTACTTCATTCTCAGAACACCTTAGCAGCTTTAAACCATAACCTATACTGACAATCATGCTTCTGGGACAGAAAATACACTATGAGATTCTCTGCACAGAGCATAATCACAGACCTAAGCTCTGGAAATACTTGCCAAATTTCCCAAGTAGACAAAAATAGAACACATAACCGGAGGAACTCTCTCCTGAAGGAAACAAGTGAAACACCTATTTTATCTGGGCCATTTGGGTAAATGGTAACTAAAAGAAGACATACCAATTTTCTTCCACATATGCCTAGCAAAAGGTGAATTAAAACCAAACAAAGGATACCTTTGATTAAACACTACGGGCAGTTCCTCACGTATGCAGTGTCCAAGACTGCAGTTAAGATGAATAGTGTGTGACTCAAACTCATGCAGAGCATGCTATGCTGCCACTCAGAGGCATTTCTGCATTCAGGCATCTGATGATTATAACAGCGATGAAGGACAATAGTATTTTACCATTATGGTTTTTTAGCTGCAATAGCTTTTCAGAAAACCCTTATTTCCTTTAAAAGTATCTGTTAACAAGGGCAATTCATAGCAATGAGGGAAATCTGGGTCTTGGGATGGAAGAAAAGACATCTTCCAAACACCAATTAAGTCTAACATTGATATACAATGAACTCATATGCATATGACTGCACAAAAATTGTCACTTTCCCCAAAAGGAAACTACTAATAAATGTCATGTTTACAGCTGAAAGCAACATAGCTTTTAAATCAAAAAGCATAAAAAGCCCATTCTAGAAAGCACTGAAGCACATGCTTGAATTTCCACCGAATTAAATATAGCCCTATGTAGTGCTTTCAGCTAACAATATTAGATGAGGCCTTAGGTTCACATTAAGATATGTATTTATATGTTGGTTGGGGTTTTTTGGTAATTCTTTGACAGGAAAAAAATATTTTCAAAGCACATAGCCTCAGCACCTAACCTAGCCAGCAAGATGCAGTGGAAGAGAGGGGTGCCTACAGGTGACAATACAGAGCAAATGTCTACAGACTCTCAGTGTAGGAGCGGATGGAGGCAGACACCTCCTCTATTTCCCTCCCCAGCTCTAAAGGTCCCTACCATAATCTGTATATAGATACACATTTTCAACTAAATATACACACACACTAAAAACTTCATTAAGCATTTGGCTGCCGTATGTACACTTCCAATGATTTTGTTAATTGAGATTGGGAAAGACTTGCAGAGGAAACAGAGGAGGGAGACACAGTCTAGGGAAGTGAGGTATACAGCTCTCTTGCTTGACTAAGGCAAGAGTTGGAAGACCTAGCTAATTACTGTGCATTACAAATAAAAATGAATTTACCACTCCTGTAGGACTGTCTTAAAGCAGGCTGATGTAGGACTCTTACCGGTCCCACAAAGCATTTTTACAGTGCAGAAGCTTAGTTCCTTGCACTTCATTTAAAGGACACAAAAATACAATCCTTAAGAACCTTACAAAACAGCTGATTGACTAGACATTTAAAGCCTGTGAAGACTTTGATAAACCTGTTTTGAGATAAAAGTCATGACCTACAGTACACAGGGGGGAAGAAAGCTTCTTTATTTCAATTGCAGATTAGCAAAACAATTGTCAGTTTGTGGGTGCAGGTAGGGGGTTTTTTTGATTTTTTTGTTGTTTGTTTCCTTTTTAATGAATCAGGCCCTAATTTCCACAACGCCTGTTAACCATCAGGAGAAGCGCAGCTAGTTTAAGGGTATTATTTTGTGCTGGTGTTGTTAAAGTACATAGATGACACAGATGTAGCTTCTAGATAATTTATGATTATTAAGTAACAAATATATGGATATCAAGTAATTTGTGTCAGATGCTAACTTGAACAGCAAGCATCTCACTTTCTGAATGCTTGTATAGTACAAAACCTGCACAGAGTAGGTGAGTTTCCTCACTATAGATAAAGACAAAATACTATTAAGAACAAGTAAATTGATAGAGAAATCTAACAAACATTTTGCTTGAGATAAAGGAGAAATGTATTCTAAATATCATCCTTTGGTATGCAAGTTCAAAACTGTGCTATGGAAAAGTTAATACTGCTAACTACTTGATCTCATTTATATACAAGTATGGAAAGAGAGCTGGGTTTCATTTTCTTTCAGAGATATATATATTTACACTCCTACTCACTCAGCTTCAAAAGTAAGAATATCTTAAATTTTGATACATATCATCATGGTTGTTCCAAAAAAATTAAAAGAAGATACCACCAAACTCAAGGAAATTAAAGAATTATGGAAGTCAGTTTGGTTATTCACAGTGCACTGCATAACAGACCTCAACTCAACCAACCTAAAGAGCTGATAAGAAAAAAATAATTTTTACTTTTAAAAAAGATTTATACAAATAAGTTAAAGCCAAAAGAAACAACGTACCACCTAACGCTTACACTTGTGTCCTGTATCTTTTATTTAAAGCTGGTTCTAGATAAAGTGCAGACCTTCAAGTCTATGGGGGTCTTTCTAGAGGGCCTCTGGCAAGAACACTAAGCACGCAGTGGTGTTTACCTCCCATCCTCAAGGATCAGATAAAAGATCGCAAGGCAATGGATGTTGCCATTCCACACAGAGCATAAAGCAGCCTAGAGCTCACCTCTGCCCCTCTTCATTCTAGTTGCTGCTTTGTCCTGAACACAAACTAGCTTTAAGTTTCAGAGCTCAGGAAATGCCCACAATTAAACCTATCCCAGATGCTTGTGACAATCACATAATGCTTGTAATGTAATGAAATGACAGTACTCTATGTCAAAGCTTTTCACTATAGACTTTCATCCCAAACTATTGCAACAACATTGTATTTTACTTAAACTGACGTATTCAGTATTCTTTAATACTAAACTACAACCAACCATTTATTCAACTGTTGCATGAACTTACCTAACCCACAGTAGGATGTTGTCAAACCCTTACTTGAACCTCTCTGTGGAAGTGACAAAAAATGAACTATGCTATCACCAAACATTACAGAAGACCTCTCTCCTCAATTTTTCCACTTGATTCTGCTAGCCAAACACATCATTTCCTGCCCTCTTCCCCTCATATATGCATTTAGACAGAACATGTATGCAAACTTACAAAAACTATCAACTCAATGTCCCAAATGAATTTTCCAACTTCCCATAACACGGGAAGATCTCACATTCTGAGCTGAAATTCTTCTAAACTGCTCTCAAAAGAGCTCCCCTGAAATCCCTCCTTCACGAAATCATAATGGACAAATGTACTTCACATTCTCATGAACACACTTAATACTTCCAGAGTATCCTTAGTGTTCTTACTGGATAAGCAATTGATTACTAAATAGTGTTTTCACATCTCTGTAGCTTATTTGAAAGTACAGGTGCATTTGGGTAGTTTCTTTACATACATGGAGGCTGAAAAAACTACACTGCTCTACTTTTGGAAATTTAATGCTCTCTTGGCAAGTGACTCAGGGAAATAACTATTCTTATTTCTTCTAACTTTCCAGACGATCCAGTCTGTCACAGTGATTAGCTAGAACATTGCAACTATGCATAGACCCACTTGTTCACTAATCTGATTTATTATTTCATTTACAAAAGTTGAGAACAAGCAGCACGACTTTCTTTGCACAGCACATTAATCAGTCACTATGAGGGCTGTTCGGGTTTTTTTCCAGTAAAGAAATTGAGGCAGTGAAACCAGTTTAAATGAGACTAACAGAACTTGTTAACATTATCCTTTTGTGGGGTAAGGAGATATTATTTCTACAAAGTTAATAAATATTGTGCTAAAAGTTAATGAAAAAAGATTATACATTATGGAGTTCTTCAGGTAGTTCAACAGCTCCCCAGCCACAGGGAATACCTGATAATATTTATAAGAGATACAACACACATTCATTTCCACAAATAAATAAAAATAACAAGAAAAGTGATGGCAGAGAGAAGAAAGGGGTAGTCAAAGGGAACATACTAGCTAACAATCACTTAGAGCTCTGCCTTATACCTATAATTCCTCTTACCACATGGTATTTTCTCCTTTTAACAGACATACATACATGAATATACACATATATACAAACATACACACATATAATACATATGCACACATACCTTTGCATGCCAATCCAAAAACCTGTCTTATTCCCTCAGCACCAGGCTTTTCTAACAGTATAAGGTTTATCATTTAAATCAATAACATTATAAAAATAACAGAATGATAGGAAAACACACACCCTTCTATCATCATGTATTGCTAAACCAAAAAAAAAAAAATGGCTTCTTTAAAATATCACACTATTTTGTTGGATATAGCACAGGTAAGGATCTGGTATTTTCTCATCCCATGTCTTAAACACATCTTGAAAATGGATACATTATCTGTTTCCTTGCTTGTTTATAGAGGGCAAACAAGAAAAAAAGGCTAACAAGTGGTTTGGTGAGCACCAAGCCAAGAAACAACAGATACTATTTAATTAAATTATGCTGCACTGTTTAAATGATTTTGCAGTGGAAATCTTATTCTATTTGTAGGAGTTACCTTACTAATGAAGCAGATTGATTTTTGACCAATATATAGATACCAATGTATTTCTTAAAGATATTAAATATATTATGGGATTCCTTGGTGTGTGGCTAGTCTACCTAACAATATAAATAAATTTTCAGCAGCAAGTATTTCCTACCTCCTTTAGCTCCTTCACCACCTTCAACTCCTTTGAAGTTAGTCATGTCTGTACTTTAAACAATTTCTGATAATCAAGTAGTGCAATACAGATGTTTCTTGCAGAACAGTCTAAAACTGAAACCACACAAAAGAAGATAGCAATAGCCATTTACAGGAACAAATTGCAACAGATTGTTCATTCGGCTAAAAAAAATAGCTGGCAGTTATGACCTTTTCCATATATCTCAATTCTGAATCTGACCACTGTGACTGCCAGAATTTTCATTTACTGCTGGAGAATTACAATGCCGTCAAAGCAAAGCCAAACAGCTTCTTTGTGATCAAGGAGCACCTGGCCCTCCTATTCAGCTTCAAATCAAATGCTATTTATCTTAAATTCAATTATCAAAATTGTTATTATTTCTTTTCTGAAACACACTTTTAGCAGTTATTTAGAGAGGGATTCTGCTGTGACCACATCAACACAGTTAAGGAAAAATATGCAAGCAAGCTAAGTAGCCTGATTACGTATGCTTGTTACTATACCTCTACCATAAGGGTCATCATCAACAGACTTAAGAATTAAGGCTCTGAAAGGTGAGATACACATTTAAAGTGACCAAAAGATTAAATATGTTTCTGGAATCCATGAGAGAAGGTAGAAGCAGCAATCACTTGAAATCTTGAGTGTTATATTCAGTCTCTCCTGATGAAATCTGGCTGAGCCGTTTGCTTGATCCCCACAGCTTTCGGGAAAGCTGACCTGAGCGCATCTGTTTAAAAGTAATTCAGAGAAACAAAAGGAGGGGGAAGGGATAAGGTGGATAAATTAAAAAGGAATTCAGACACTGAATTTGGTGAAATGCAGACACTACAATGTACTGCATAAACAAAATCACACCAACAAAAATTATTTGAAAACAAACCAAAAGCTACATTTAGGGATGATATTTGGGACTGACAAAAAACATCAGACAAAACACTAATCACAGTCTTCTCTGATATTGAACAGTTAAAGGGATAATGCCAAATCATGTGTATTTAATACTTAACCTACTTCAAACAGCTTAGAAGCAGTGTTAGGAAGGAAAAAAAGAAGAAATATGAGGTGAATATCAAGCAAAAATGAACTAAATTAGAATAAAGGACATTTAATTTTAGAGATTTTAAACAAAAATTGCTAGAAATGAGAAAGATAACCAAAATGCAGGGCAGTGATGGCAGAAGGAAGGTAAGAGAGAAAGGTTATCTCCTGGTGTCAAATTTATACAGTCTTCAAAGACCCTGTGTGCAGTGCTCAGAGTGAAATTTAAACCAGAAATAACCCATACTGAATATTGCATAAGTCAAGACAGGTAACAAGCAACCAGAGGCAGTATTAAATCTAGCTCTGGTAGGTCTGCAATCTGACAATAATTTACAAGAAACTGTTTTAATTTACTCCTCAAGTACAACACTTGTGATTGGCCAGCAGTGATCAGCCTGGCAGCTGATTAGATTAAGAAATCCCTTGCAGTTAATAAACAGGATGCATGCCTTAATAGCACAAGTTTAGAGCAGTTCCCAGCAGTTAATACTACAAATGAAGCATGCTTAAGAACTCTATGACCACAGCAGCAGCATTCCAGGAAAGGCACAGTGCTGACCAGGATTAACGCTAACAAGTGATAATTCCTCAGAGTTCTGCAACATCCCAAACAGCTAAAGTAATTGTTAAAAATACAAAGACATTTATTGTACTTCACGTCATACTGGATACTGTCAATGCGGAAACACTATAGGCCAATCTTAATACCAAGCAGCATTTTGCACATTAAAGGTCAGTCTCTCCCTTTATCTTAAGGATCACAGAAATCCCAAACTACAACACTGTCTTCTGCATAAGGATTAAATTCTAGTAACAAATATATTTCTTCCAAACTACAAATAAATAAACAAATAAATACCCCACATACACATACTCTTCAAATATATTGATGCCATTATAGAAAACTAGAAAATCTGGGATAGAACATTTTTCCTTACATGTTTGTGCTTTTTAAAAAAATCTATGTACATGGATATTAGGGTTGCAGATCATCTGAATTATAAACAGAAAATCCTGAAAAATCATTGGAAAGCCTCTACATTCATAAAAGGAACCCAGTATTTGAAACAACACTTTTTCCATAGTTAGAAAAATAGATGCAAGAAAGAATTGAGAAAAAAAAAAAGAAAAAGAAAAAGCCTTCAGTCTAATGAGATACATAAATTTCAGCCTACAAAAGATCTTTTCTATGCAATAGGAAGCTTAGAAATGCCAGTGACTTTAAAGCTGCTGTTACAAACATATGTTTAACCACATCATAAACAGCTCTTAGTCAATTCTACAGTAGGAAAAAGCTGTCCAACTGAAAGCCAGTGGAAACCTCCCCTCCCCATCTGCTGCAGGCAAAATCAAACTACCATATTAAACTATATATCTCCTAGCTAAAACATTTTAAAATGCTCGCAAATAAAGTTGCTGTTTTGACAATTAAAATACTAAATTAAATTGATACATCTTCTCTGCCATACAAAAGTGATAATCACATTTTTAAATAAATATACTGCAGCACAATGGAGATCAGGTTATAAAGAGAATAAGCTAACTCAAGTACTTTGAAAGTCGTGAGAAGTAGTAGTTAAAGCAAAATCTACATTTTGCACAAGAAAAGTTGGGCATAGCTATTTGACAGATGGATGCTCTGTATTTGATACTGCATATGCAGTACCAACAAGCTTATATTCACCATATGGAGCACAGAGCATGTTGGGAACCCACACAAGTGATTCTTTGTGCATTGCAATTTAGAGACTCTTAACAGAAAGAAGTAATATTTCTTTTCCCCAGTGTCACACAATGTATATTAAAAGATATCTGACAGAAACCATAAAAAATAAAGTACCTTGCTCTCTTTCACTTCCAATTTTCTTCTGGAAAATTATCTCACCAAGAAGCGGCTGACAACACTATCACGTTCAGAAAAGGTTAGCTATTACGACTTTGCTCATTCACGTGTGATAGAAGTCTGGAAGTTAGTCCAGCTGAGCTTCCCATCTGCGATCCCTATTATACCTTTGATTCTTAATGAGAAATTTCAGTAGAGCAGTCTCAAAAGTTATTTCTTTCCCACTGAAAACTGAAACTTGCTCTTAAGTTTGCCCTGCCATAGAGGAGACCTCTTGCTCAACTGGAAAGCAGAAATAAGTGAGTTTCCCATTGTTCGGTAGAGAAAGTTCTTGATGGTGGGTTTTACCTCTGCTGGCTTGCCAACACCAACGATAATCAACTTGCCGTCCTCCAAGCCAACAAGGATGTGGCTGTATTCTTTTGTGACAGAAATACAATGAATTGGCAGTCGCATGGCCAAGGGGGAGATGGTCAAACTCAAGCTGAAATGAACAAAAACCACATATAGTATATTGTGTATTTGCACATACTACAAAGAATCACACTGCATTTGAAATTGCTGTCCACACAATGCATTATAGAACAGTTTCTCAAGGATCCAGTTAGCAATTTCAGTTACTGTAAACTCCTAAGGAATGATCTAACCACATCCCAGAAAAGAGCTCAAGTAACAAGAAAAGGCATGGATGGGTAAGTTAAGCGATTTCACTGAAGAACTGTGACATTAGTACCAGAACTGCCCAAGAGACAAAGACCAGGCACTGGAATAGGTTGCCCAAGGAAGCTGTGGCTGCTCCATCACCAGCAGTGCTCAAGGCCAGGTTGGAAAGCCTTGGGCAACACAGACTAGTGTGAGGTGTCCCTGTCGATGGCAGGGGGGTGGAACTAGATGATCTTGAGGTCCTTTCCAACCCAAACCATTCTATAATAACTCCCGTTCTGAGGAGCAATGGAGCTCTACAGGGCATAGCAGTACGTGGACTTTAAAACTCCATGCAGAACTACATGAGACTTGAACCTGCAGTTGCTGCCTTCCCAGTGACTAATGAGACACGGGGACAATCACAGCTTCTCAGTAAGTCTTTGTATTTACATCATCTCAATAATAAGCCACTGATGGTGTTGGTACATTACCTGTAGAGATCCCGTATGGAAAGAAATCCTTGTAAGCTGCCCATCACAATATACTCGCCAGTCACACACATATCCGACACTTCCTCCTTCAGAGTCTCAGAACCCAGGTATTTTCCATTGACAGAATACAGATGCAATGCATTCTTATCCTGAATAGATCAAAAATAAATCTGTCACAGAGGACTGAATGGATTAAGATTGTATTATTTGTATCTTTAGCTCTCTAACAGAAGCTTACTTGGACAATAATCCAAAGATAATATTGCTGACAACAGCCTCCTTGCTGAACAATACAAGAGTGCCAAGCCCATATGTGATGTGTATGTATACCAGGTCCTCTATGGGAATTTTTGAAGTTACTCCTCATTACCTCATGATGCAACACGGAAACATCTTATGTATCTATCTAATCAATCCCAAATTTTCTGGAAACATCTATGGATTTAATGGACAGGTCTATTTTATATGGGTTTTTGTTAAAAGAAGGAAAAAGAGCACTCATTTTCCACCCTGCAGCTATCCTTTCTCGCAGTCTGAAAAGCAGAAGGAAAAGGGTATATTTCCACAGAGCTAGCTATAGAAGCATTTTCTGGACAAGGCAATGAATTCTTAATGAATTAAAGATACAGCTAACATGACCTTATTAAGCTCTTCCAGCCTGACAATACCTTGGTCACTTCTCTCCCCATCTTCCCCATGCAGCCAGCATGCCTACCTCCAATAAAATTGTCTTCCAAGAGATTTTCTGTGCTCATAGAAATAATAGCTCTACCCTTATTAAAGCAACTACACCGCTACTCAATAGACAGGATAAGGTAAACTGTGAACCTTTCAGCTATACCTCCAATCCAAAGCTAAGAAACATCAGTGTAGTCACTGGGCATCTTGCACCCAGAACTTAATGCTCCCCTTAATGCTCTGTATCTGTGCACAGTGGAACTCATTTCCCTTAGTTTTACATTTCAAAGCAGCTCCCCCAGGAAGATTCATTAGTGCATGCTTGGGCACCTTCCTTGCAGGTGTTTGAAGATTTTCACGAAGCTCACAGGAGCACAGTATGACTGTGATTTATCTTTTAATCAAATTGCACTCAAATTGGCTAGCAAAACTAAAAAGGGGAAACAGACACAGAATGGTTAAAAAGCCTCATTACTTTACGAAATAAAGATAAATTGAGGTACATTTATTAGTAAAGTCTTCAGTGAAAGAGAGGTACTCCATGAAACTAAATACCTTAAGAGTAGTCTTTCCTTCTATGCTGGTGTGGACAACTATATGGCCTTCCCAAGACACAGCCAGGTTGGGAACAGTCAGCAGAAGAGAACTCTCACAAGGTGGTCGCAAAGTCCTCACGTACTGACCTTTCCGAACAGTGCGGACAATAACAGTTCCATCCTGCAGTGACCAAACTCAGTTAAGTTGCTACTCAGCAGACACATTACCACAGCATGCAGAAAGAGTATTTAAATACAGTGCAGTACATAGTCAGAGTTCAGCAGCTTTCTTATAGTAGAGTACAGTAGAGCATGAGTAAGCTGCACAGAACCTTCAAGGTTAAGGAATCAGGGAAGAAACTGTCACAGAATTGTTTCTACAAGAAACTTAAGATCTCCAAGTAAGTCCACGCAAATTAGAGCTCATCTGTGCAGAACAACACAGCATAGTAGCTGAAGCCTATGCTGTGCAGTTTGAGAGAGCCTGGTTTAAGCAGGCAGCAAGGGAGATGGCACATATCTTCTGCAAGGCTGAAGAAAAAAAAACTGTGAAATTTTATTGTACTCAATCAACTTAAAACATGCTCTACAGTTTGAGTAGAGAAGAGGGCAAAGAAGGGGAAGGTATGAGGACGCTTACCCTGGATCCTGATACTGCCATATCCAATTCAGTGCTGATGCCAACACTCGATACTTCATCAGTATGCCCATAAAGGATTTGTAACGGCTTAGGTGCCAGGCCTATAGGCACTCCTCCCTGTGAGTAACAAAAAGTGCAATGACACATTCTCTTGCAGTTAAAGGACGGACAAAAAATAAGTTTCTGATATCTTCAGTATCGGTTCTGTGAAATGTGTATTTGACATAGGCCAAAACCAAAGGTACAACTCACACATTCCAATTTCAATTTTTTGCCTTTTATGTCAGCAGCCCTATTTACTGAAGTCACAAGAACGAATGAACATAGTTACTACGTGGATGTGAAAGACAGATTTACTTAGCTGACTTCTATCCCTTCAGATGTCCAGGTGTGCAGCCAAGCTTAAAGAAACTGAAAGCTATTTTGCTTAAAGTTACAGCAACTCTAATTTCTATTTAAAATTCTATTTTCTAAAAGGGAAAAGTAAGGAAATAATCCTTCTCAGTGACTATCAGTAGAGTGATATGCAAAGGAAATCTTGCATATAAGGTACATCGAAAACAGTAATTTCCCCACATGACTGCAGGGTGTCAAAATTATTTAGTACTTTGTTCCAGGGAGTGTACTGTCAGCATATACAGACTTATTCTCACAAACCACTTCAAAGGCAAGACCTGTACTTAAAGAGAAGGCACAGAAAACAGTTCTGCAGAGCACTATTTATTCTCATTTCTGTGATAGAAATTTGACTGCCAACCAAACCTTGAAAAGCCTGAAGCACTCAGGAATGCAGAGTAAGTGTCAAAATAAAAAGCTGGGATAGAAGGTGACAATGCAGAACAGACAAGAAGAACAGAAGTGACAGCATGCAGTCCCATTGCTGCCACATTGTAAAGACCAAGATAAAAGTCTCATAAGAAGATTTTACAATACATACAGCATCATTTATATATACATTAAATAAAAAAGAAAAATACATTAAAAGTCTTAAAAAAAGCAATTCTAAACAAAGCTAATCACCAGAGGATGATTTAACTCACAAATTGCACAGAAATAAATTTTGAAGTTCCAACATTTATCCTTACTTGAGACAAATACTGCACTAAGGAGTCGCACTGTCCATAACGTGACAGTACCTGCCTGCAGTTAATGCTACCTGTATTGAAGCAGCAATCAGAAGTGAACATTTAACATGCATAAGAATGGAAACTGTCTCACATTTTGAGTGTAAGCACAGACATGCACTGCACAAGCACTTTCATTATGTGAAAGCACAAGACTAATATTAAAGAATTCAAAGCCACAAGTGTAAACCCAGGAAACAGTCTAATGTTGCCGCTAACTCCTAGTGTAGTCATCACTACTACCCACAGAGGAAATGTAATGCTAAAATGCAACTGCTGGAGTGAACAGCAGCCTAGAAACATAAAAATACTCAACTATAAGTATTGTTCTGACTAATTTTAGTAGTCTTAAGCAGTGTTTCTCTCCTTCCATTCTCCCATCTGTATAATGAGAGGTAATATTTGCCCATACTGAAAATAATCTACGAAATCTTTGAGAGTGACTCTAAAATATCGTACTTCAGCTATATAGTAACAAATGTGTGTAGTGAATATTTCAAACACAGAACACAATGGGAGTAACAAAATTACTAAGCTAATCGATTTTAGTGGACTTTCTTCTCTGCAATCCTGAAAAGAAGGAAATCAAGGAATGATCACACCAAAACAGAGAAGCACAAAAAAAAAATCCCATTCTGAAACTGCTTCTTAGAGTATGCCTAAGTAACCTACCTGATGAATTATGTGCCATATCATACAGGTAGTATCTCTGGAGCCTGAAATTAAATGAATTCCACAGTAGTCTATTGCCAAGCAGGTCACAATATCTAGATGAAGAAATGAAAACAGAAAGTTATCACATACATATTTAAGACTATTTTCCCACAGAACAATAACATGCATGCAATACATCAACAATGTATGCTGGTTTGCAGTCAGCATTCTTCTTAACACCACCATTTCTTTATACCTGCTATGCTTGTCTGCCCGAGTGCCCTGGCTATAGTTCCTTCCAAAAACACCAAACATCAAGATACAATACATAAAACCTTTAATTTCACAATATAAAGAATTAGTTACTAACCCATATGCCTGATGTGCTGTCCAATCAGCTTGCCTTTTGTAAGCGATGTTACTCTGATGCTATTGTCCCAGTGTCCTCCACTAAAGAGCAGTTTTGCATCATGGGATACTGCAAACAACTTAGAGGTGATCTCCAGCCCCGGGGCAAAAGGACCACTCACGTTGCGTTGTGTTCTGTAGGGAAATGATGAGCAGTTAAATAAGAGTAACCTTAGTCAAATCAATATATTTTATGTATTTTGCACTTTAAAATTAAAAAAATCTTAAAAATGATGAAATTCTGTCTATAAAAGAGGCTATATTAAAAAAAAAAAGGAAGAAGAAGAAAGGTGAAATTCTGCCTCCCAAGAACCACAGCAAAACTCAATGCCATTGGCAAGTAGAAGCAAGATTTCACCTTAGATCTTTTCAATCTTTTATGCAATTTAATAACTCATGTGGCTACTAAGTATCGTAACATTGAATTAAAACCAGAGAAACAAAACCACCACATACCCCTGCACTACAGTGTAACAAAGACTGCCCATCTCAGATTCCAAGATGAGTTTTTATGATTATTAGAAAAAGATTAGAAATAGCTCTAGGAGTGCAGAACCTTAAAATGCCACTTGAATAACTCTTCGCAGTGTTGCAGATTAGAGGCGATGTTACTGAACACTGGAAGATGCATTCTTAGGTAAAAATTCAGCCCATGATAACAGTACAATCCACTAACAGTTCAACAGTTACTGTATTTTATTACTGTACATACATTCATCTGCACCCCTCCTCATTATTTGCTTACTTGGGATTTGTCACTGTGGTATCCCTGATGAATGTAAAGTAGTTGGAGATATTTTTATCATAAGGCAGCCAACCATGAGTTCCAATAATGCAGTTAAGGCTTGCTGTTACCTAAAAATGTTTTGATAGAAACATCGATGAAACTCAGAGGTATATTCTCGTCTTGCTTTGATGGTAACAGAGTTCGCACAAAATCCAGTACAGGTTTCTTAAGAATTTACCACAAAGGAAAAAAACACCCAACACACACACCCTCACCCACAAATTTTTTAAACAAGTAAACAAATTAACCTTGCTCAGGTGAGCTAATCCATGTGTGGTACATATTACTGAGTTAGAACAGTGACTGGTTTAGATAGGTCAGAGAAGTTGAATGGGGGAAAGAAGGCAGAGACAAAAAAATATGAAACAAAAAACTCAGCCAACAAACCCCTCATAAACATTTCATTACAGTTCAAGTCATTTAGTTTAAGCTACTGTTTCACTTTGAAACAGTAATCACTAACAGTTAACATACTAATATGGAGGTTTTAAAAAAGTTAAACTACAGTTCTATTTCTGAGAAACTACTAAAGGAATCCAAATAGTTGAGGTATATTTTCAATGAGCATTTTAGACATGTCCAAATTCCAAATGTCACATGCACATACCACGTTATGCCAGGACAATAAGTCTGACTTACAGAATAGGAGCATTGAAAAAGAATATTCTCCCCTGCAAAACATTATTGCACAGGGGCCAGTATGCAGACCATACATACAGATGTAATCACAAAACTCCTCTCCTCCCTTCATCATTTAGCCATCTATTATAGCACAGCATTTTTACTAGTCAGTGCAAAGTTAACTTTATGAACAGTGCAGGCCTCTGCAGAGTGTATATGCCACATATGACATAGTTCAGTACATGATCTGGAAAGTTTCTATAAGCATAACGATACCATCAATAACTCAATCCTGTCATTTTAAAGTTGGGCTGCATTGCATTAGAAAATTGCAACCATCGAAGCAGATCAAGTGGGCAACTTACAACACACCTCACTACAACTTACACTCATGTACCAGCAGCAGCTCTTAAATGTCATTCAACAAATCAGCCTGGCTTCCCCTCAGAAGATAAATATTTAACTTACAGCTGACATGCATTATAGATTAACAAAACACATTTGAACAGGGACACTTCAGAAGTGCTTCTTTACAAGCTGTATGGAAAACAATACACCTATTTTGACTGTCTGCAGTTTAAGAATAGCATTGACACACACAACTCACCAAAATCTCTGGGCTTCCCTGAGAAATAAAAGAACGTGACTGGGTCCTGGGGACAACAGCTTTGACAATGGGCACACCATCACTGATTCCCTACAAGAAAGGGCACAGTTTTGGTCTGATTATGTTCAAGAGCTGAAGGACAAATCTAGAACTTGTAAGGAGCCTCTGAAGCCAGTGCCAGATCTGTACATTACTCTAAGGTTTTCAGTTCATGCAAGCATGCTTTGTCACAAACGCCAGAAATTAAACTGTGGCTCTGCCTTGAATCAGTGAGTTTAGCTACCAAGTTCAGCAAGTCCTAAGATAACCACCTGATGTTCTTAGCTTTCCCTGTGTGGTGGCAAACTTAATACTCAAACACCACTCACACAAGTGGCCAACACATACAGATTTATGGGATTCAACCTCTATGTTGCTAAAAAAGGAGACAGAGTTCATTTTATACCCACTGCATTTTAAAATATTTCTATAAATAGGAAACAAGTTTATTTTCATCTAGGTTGTGATCTTTTGTTTCAAGTACATCAGAAGCTTCAGATTAGATTTTAAACAGTTTCAAGTAGCACATGTACCTCTATGAAGAATGACTTCAGTTCAGTGAGGTGTTGGAAGAGATTCAAAGTAGAGGTATCACTTCTAGTTAGTCTTTGTACTACCTCTTCTGCTGACAGCCTTTGTGGATGGGGCTCCTAGGAGACAATATTTGAAGGAATACCAAATTAGCCAAATTTATCAAGTTGTTGTATGGCAATCAATGGGAAAGAAGACTTTTAAGTGCCTAATTTTCCTTCTTAAAGTAAATTAATTTCTTCTGAAAACTGTATGCTACATTTCCATCAGTGTGACCTTTACAAATGGTAATGTGGCAAAGACTTAACATTCCTAAAATTCAAAACTTATCTTAAAAACTGTTACTTTTTCCACTTTCTCAGAAGTCCTCTGTAACTCAATTGGATTTAACCACAAAGGTCTGACTGAAAGGCAACAAAGAGTGTTACCTTTAACAGCTGACAGGGAGTTTGTCCAAAATTGTTTATCATCCCTTCTAAAGCTTTCCTCTCTTTATCGTCTGTTAAAGCATCCAAATCCACAGCCCCTGGATCACAATCAGAACAATAAATGGTAGAAAAAAGGAAAAAACAACACAATCCAAACAACTTACTGAGAATCAATATGGTCAACAAATGTTGCAGAACTTAATTGCATCATTATCATCCTTTACCCAAGAAAAAGCTCCAAACAATGCCTCTGTATAAAAGATGATCTGAAAACTCCACTCTGCATTTTAAGTATACATAAGTGCGAGAATTGCAGGTTTTTGTCTTATCAGACTAATTTAATATATTTCATGCATGCAATGGGTTGCACACAAGCCACCCAAAATTCCAAAGAATTGACAGAATAACATCTGTCTGAAGTATTTGTTGTTTTTAAGTAACTTGCCTTGACTCCTAAACCACAAGAAGCTTCTTCCCACAAAATGCTTTTAAGCAAGCAAGTGAGAAACTAACAAAAACCCCAAGCACTTCTAGAAACAAAAATACAAGCAACTGGAACCACCCCCTTGAAAAAAAAGACACCAAAAACCAACTGACAAGAATGAAAAATCCCCAAACAAAACCAAAACATCTTTATTAATATTTTAGGCTTAAAACTGCTCATCAAAGCATCAAATATTCTGTTTATATGATGATAAATTACAGGTGATGCTGCCATATTTAATCTATAATTCTACTACCTTACCGTATGCTACTGTATGGCATGCTCAAAAATCAAGTGTTTTCTAATACTGAAAACCCACAAGTCTGATGACAATGACAAGAGAGCATACTGCTTAGCACCTTCATAAGTACAATAATAGAACACATTGAGTGCCTCCACTGCAGCTGGTCCCCTCTGCTTGTAGCCAAAAATCAAATCTATCCATTCATGAAGATGAGCAGAAACATACTCAGATTCCTAGAAGGAAAAAATGCTCTTATAAGAGTAAGATAAGTACTGCTCCCTTATTGAAGTATTTTCTGTGGAAGAGATATAATTACTAAACTCAGAGTATCCAC
Organism: Loriculus beryllinus; assembly: GCA_039877255.1. Taxonomy (NCBI): domain Eukaryota; kingdom Metazoa; phylum Chordata; class Aves; order Psittaciformes; family Psittacidae; genus Loriculus; species Loriculus beryllinus. The sequence continues at coordinate 57,836 of JBCJKH010048898.1, forward strand.
AAACCAGGTATATACCAATGTACATGGCAGAAGCATAAGAATATCCATGTGTGTTAAGGGCAGTAACTGCCAGGTAAGAGGGAAAATGAATACAGCAAAGCAGCATGTTTAGACCACTGAAATGCAACTATGCAAGGAAAGGTAAGCTGCCAGCTCCCTAGCACCACACAGAATAATCTTTGAAAAGCAAGGGGAGTCTTATTACCTAAATCCACCTAATTCTGTATGCTATTTCCTAGGGCAGCAACTTTCCAAATTATTAGTATCTTCAGGATCTTTCATTTTTTCTTTTGAACACCTTATTGACATGCACAGTGCTTTTAACTGAAAGTTCTAATGGTATTTTTAAGTCAAATGCAACCACAACTCTAGTTTGAATATAGTCCCAGTATTTTACACAGTGATAATGTATAAATGTGCTTTCTTTATCATTACTTCACACATACAAACATCATCTTACCAGAGCCTTCCTGTGTTTATAAATGAAGTCTTCTGGGGAATGGGCCCATCTCGGGAGAACAACGTCATTTACCACCTCTTTGGATATCTGAAGCTGACCTAAGTTAAAACCTAGTGAATTATTTGGAAAAATTTAAGAATTAGTATAAAATATTATCTTGATTTCTTAATAAAGATTAAAAAGCATTCTTTTCTCAATGATGGATACTGAAAAATTCTTAATGTGAATCTCCAAAAACCCTACCACTGACACAGGAGGCTAGGGTCTGCTCTGAATGTTTGAAGTGTGAAATGATACAGGATAACAAACATCTAAAACTCCCAAGTGATTTTGAAGCTGAAGTCCCAACCTTTAAAGTAGCAAAAATAGCTTACACACCTATCTGTAAACACATCTGCATTTGCTTTAACAGGGTTTGGAGTCCAAACCATTTCAACGAGGTTATTTATAAGAATTAGGTTACTTATAGGCTTAAATGGTTGTATAATCAAGCCTTCAGTAAGTCTTAAACCCCAGCAACTTTAATTGGAAAAACTCTAAATACTTCAATGACTTTTGAAAGCATGACTTGGGTGCTTCTCATTTTTATAGTTTAGAATTCTAGTAGATTTTTGTGAGCAGACAAAATCATCAGCAGCACAAAAATACAAAACCATTTTAAAATTGCATAATAGGTAGAGATAGAATTCGCTATGCAACAAATATGAGATTCCTAGCCATTTTTTAACTCACACCAGAATGCAGGATGCTGTCTTTTCAATCAGCATTATATTTGAGTGAAACAGTTTTCTTTTTTTTCCTTCTTTTGATGGGTACTGAAACCTTACATGACTCTAAAATCACATGACTTTCAACACGGCATTGGAAGACAACAGTAAAAAGCAGAAAATATGCTTGTTGCCTGAAACAAATTAAAGACCTCACATGTTTGAAGATGCCCAAACTCTTATCATCCAATGAACCCAGTAAAAAGAATACTGTATTAACTGTATTAATCTGTATTAACTTCTGCTAACCATTTAGTCAGTACTAACTATTGCTAACTTTTTCTTCACCAAACATTCAAATGAGCATCTCTGATATTTTACACTAGGTAAACAACACTATTTTTAGCCATCCTTAAGCCCCCAGTCTGAATTTTAAACAACGTTTAGGCTGCTGCTTTGCACAGCTGGTGTCCTCATTAAACAGTTTGAAGCCAACATGATGAGTAAAGTAATTTCTATAAGTATACTGTAAAGCTTAAACAAGAAGTGTTCCACAGCGTTCACAAATCATGGTAAATAAATTTTCTGAAGAATACAGGAACACTTTTCTATGGAAATATTCTGAGCAATCAGTTTACCATTCTGATTCTCCAGGAACTCTGGAAAGTAGAAAAACTCTGGGATAAGTTCCTTGACATCATTGGGGTTGTCCATGAGTGCCTGCCAAGTAGCAGGAATAGAGTGGAACTGCCTGTCAGCACAGTCAAATCTGTGGATTAGAAAACTCAGGTCAGACTTTAATCATTCCCTCAATAAAATGATATGAAAGAAAAAAAAGAGGTGCTGCTTATTTGCTCACATCATACCTGCCACTTTGGAGTTGGATATGAAGTGTTGTGAAAGGTTCTACCCGAATGAGGTAATGCATGACACCAGCAGCATTGGAGTAATGTGTCCCATAATGAAATTTGTCAATCATCCCGAGGGGATCCTCAAAATTCTCATATCTAAAGAAATAAATATTTGTGAATACAGCTGAGCCCTACAGCTGATTCACATGTGGCTTATGCTTAGCAGAGGCAAGGATTCAAAAGAAACAAGCACAGCAATCTATAAAAGAACAATACATTGAGCTCTATTAAATATGAGGATTCCAAATCTGACTTAAAGTTCCTAAGCAAGGCTGCTGAAAGATAGAAACATACACCAAATGAAGCTTTTACATACCTACTCTTATACTCTTCCCTAGGTATTTGCTATGAGCTTTAAGAAAATGGATAAAGGGCAAGACAGGACTGATTTAGCATGCCTTTATAACAACAGGCAACACCCACCACATCACTAAGCTGAACATTTATTATTGAAAGGACTTGTGACAGTTTCCTGCAAGATTTAAGAGGCTGGTGGTGTGTGATGGGGGAAGTGTGTGTGTGACTGTATCAGGATGCAGGAAGGAGATTTATATAACACTCATGCCCATTTTCCTGTCTACTGGTAAACTCACTCTACAGTACTATGCCACCGTCTGGTTGATATATTCCTCAGTGTCACAAGGCTAGTAAGAGAAATGATAGCTAAGCATACCGCTGGAACCAATTTCATTACAGTCAGGGATAGAGCCTAATAACGCAAAGAAAATTCTCTTATGTTTCTCCAAATTTCAGAAAAAACCTGGTTTTGGAGGATGCCTGACAAGAGCAATCTGGTATGATAGCACACTCACTCTCCACACTAGCAAAAAAGGAAGGATCACTACATTGATGTGTGGGTGTAAGCACTTGTCATTCCTACCTGCAGATGAGCTGCTGAAAGTCACTGAGTTGTATTTTGTTTTAAAGCTAATAATCTGTTCTCAAAAAGAAGAGCAGGAAGCACAGATTTAGGATCAGTGCTACCTCCCAGAACAAGTAGCTCAAGTAATCGGTATGATCTTGAATCAGACATGGGACACAGTATGTTTCTACAAGGTGCTGGGCCATTAAATTAAGTGTTTCTACAGCCTTTCAGTTTTTTATTCTCCATATCTAAGAAACAACTGAAAATTTACAATGATAAGTTTTGTCCTTTCACTGCCATGTAAGTGAACTAATCTGAATGCAGCAGGAACAACAATCTTTGCAAATGTATCTTTGATGTTATAAAACTAGCTTTAAGAATATCACTGTTACAACTTTACTTTTCTGATGTGTTATTGTGACTTGGAGATTCAGAAAAGACTAAGAAATATAATTGAGAAATCAAACACATACTTCTCTTTCACAGCCTTAGCATTCTTTTCATTTACCACCCCTATGGGTTTGGACAGATCCCTAAAGACTGCAGGATTATTCAGGTCCAGTTCTTCTGAAGTATAATCTTGTAAAATCCAGGGGAACTAAAACCACAAAGAGTCAAAGATCAAACTGAGATTAAAAATACATCTTTCAAGATAGAAAAATACATCTCTTTGGTAAAAAAATTTTAAAAATTAAAATTTTTCTTAATTTTTCTTTTCGTTACCACAGGGTATTGAGCGAGGTCATTGTAAGTTCGGCCTGCCATTGTGTTCAGCTGAATAAGGTAGTCAAAGTTGGATATTTCTCTATTCACCCATTTCTGAAGGACAAAAGAAAAAAAAGGTACAATGGAAGTTACTATAGCAAAGATACCACTATTGTAAATTACATTCATCTGCCAGAGGATAGTATTGGAAAGTGAAAGGCACAAGACTGTAAGAATGGTATGAAAGTCTAAATTCATTTTCTCCTAATAAAGCTCATTTTCCTGTTGATTCAGTGACTGTGCTACCTGTATTTCATTAAAATAATGTCCCTGATTGATGCCAGTACTGTTTTAAATACAGGGCAGCAGACAACTAGCAGGCTCAGAATAAGAAAAGAAGGAAAACAGGAATTTGTAAACTAACACTGCCGCTGCACCTTTGCTCCACTATTATATTCAAACCAAACAACAGAGCTCTGTTCAGAAGACCTTAGTACCTCTCTGTAATGTGATGGAGACATCACAGAAGATATTTTCTCTATGTAAATATAAAACATGGTGGCTTTTATTCTTAAGGAAAAAAAGAAAAAGCATTTGCGATGTTTTAAAAGTAATTTGTAAAGCTTTCTCAGAGAAGCCTAAACGATCTCCCTCAGAAGATAAAAAAACATTTACTACATTTAAAAGTTTGTCAATGTTTAGTGTAATACAGACATTTTGACTTTTTCCTTCTATACCAATATTACTAGTTCCTTTACAGACTATTTCCTGCTTAATCTTCACATGCACTTTGAGGAAAGCCTCATCATGAAAAGGTAGCATGGAAAATTATTTGCACAGATAGTGAAAGAAGTTGCATGATGTGCACTCAAGATCATGCACTAAAAACAGAAGCAGTTTTTTCATTCTTATTGGAACATTCGTCATAATCACATCAACAGAGCCTGACTCCATTTACCTCACTGACTGCAAAGGCAAAACACAGCAGTTCTAAAAAGCATGCATGTGAAAGTTCAGGGATCAGACTGAGGTACTGAAGTTGGCAATTGTCATCTAAACACTGAGAAAACAAAAGCAACCTAAAATCAGTAGTCCAGCACCTTCCAGGACTCCTTCAAGAAGCAGAGGAATGCTCTAGATGGCCCATACCTGCATCAAACCTGAAGCTTTAAAAAGCTCCTGTGGAGATCTGGTCCCAGAAATATTTGGAGAACGCAGTGACAGTATTTTACTGTATACTTTGTTTCGTACATGTTAGAAAACAGCATTAATAAAAACATTATTCTGGAGACTGAAGCTTACAACTAAACATCTTCCCTGCTAATTAAAATGTGCAATAAATAGAGCATAGCTACAATTTTAAGCTCTTTATCTCTTGCTGCATAAAACATCTGGGACACAGACGGACGTCACATCCTTTGGTTACATGTTATAAAGGCAATATATGTAATATTTTTGGAAAATAACTATTGCCAGAGAAGTCGTTTGGGAAACACTGTTGCTGTTCAAGTAAAATCACACCAATGTTTTCCCTACAAAACTATTGCAAAGATTTATTTACTTAAACACACACATTTTGTAGGAGTTATTCATAAACTTACCCATGAGTACATAACTCATCCTAAATTCTAATACCTTAGTACCTCATACAAGGGGTCACTGACAGTGACATTGTTACTGGGGGGAACACGAGAGGAGAGGGAGTGAACAAGAATGATTCACTAATCCTAAACCACAGAATATAGTCATAGCAACATTTTCCAGTATTGTGGTAAAATAGAAAGTCTCTTTTGTGTTGTAATTAATTTGCTCAGAATACTTTTAAGATTGGTTAAGTGTGGGCTTCAAGATATTTAGATTACTATTCACGTAATTCTACTTGAATAATTGTTCTGTATCAGAGAAAGTCAGGTAAAAGAAGAATCTTCTTTCATCCATCTTTTCACAAATAATCAGTTTCTAGATGCCAGACTGTATTTTTCACAGACTGCAGCCTAGTTTTCCATAATGGCCATATCTAGCAAACCTTTTGCTACTAGTATTACAGTATGAAAGACACCAGCCTCAAGTAAGACACAATCAGTGAACTTAAACTTGACATTTGTGCTAATTATATAAATCAAGGAAACATGGGAAATCCATACCTCCTTATTGAAGTTGAGGAAATAGTTGGTTTGATCTGTAAGGAAGATCTCCAAAGCTGACCTCCTCAGGTTGTACCGACGCAAATGTATCTCTCGAATTTGAGAAAGGTGCCATTTGAAATCAAAACCTACCCCTAGGAAGAGCACTTTGATCAGTGGCTTGGGATATATCAAACTTTTCATAGACATAATGCAGTATCATTTCCAATCATTTTGCTAGGAAAATATTACTAACTTCAGCTACTGCTCTGCTGAAAGAAAGAGGCAGCAGGAAATACCTAACTGAGTACAGAATTTGGTTTTGCCTTCTGAGCAAAAACACATCTTAAATGTATAATGCTGACAAAAAGAAGAGGGAGGTGCCATCTAAGCAGCAAATGAGAGTTAATGTCTTTTTAATCAAACTTGACTAATTTTTTATAACTTTTTTTTTTAAGAAATACTGTTCAATAGTGAACAAATTTAGCAGCTCAGCAAGTACAGTTCCAAATTCCTGAACCTGAAGGGATCAGCCAGCCACTGATCACCAAGTACAACATTAATTTTAGGTAGAGATTTACAACTTGCCTCTTCACTACTAGTTTGACACTCATCCTACTAAAAAAAGAATGCTGAATTGCACTGAAAAGAAAGAAATACTGATCATGCTCACCTTCCTCTTTTTCAATGCTACCATCAAAGAAATAGATGTGCTGGGTAGTGATCTCCAGCCTGCCAGGTATCACATCAATTACTGTAATGAGTTCACAATCTTCAGACAGTATTAGCTTTTCTTTCTGACTTTGTTCGTCCTTGTCATCCCTACAAAAATACCACCAAGTATTACACAGTTGGGTAGATTATACAGTGGCTTAGGTACTTGGTAAAGAGTACAGTTCAGAAAAGAATCAAATTTGAATGGCATTAAAAGTACAACATAAATTATTATATGAAGCTACTTCCATCAGGGGTCTTGGATGTTTCAGCCTAGACTACGTAACACCATTTCCTAGCATCACTCTTCAGGTTTGATATTTCAGTCTCAGGCACAATGGACTTGACCTTCTTTGAAATATGAAAACATGAGGCTGCATTTCTCTTTGTTATTTAATTACTAGGTGCTTAAATGCTCTGACCCAGAGCAAAGCTGAGTCCTGGTTCATGTGACTAAAGTTATCTTCAGAAGCATTTGAAGAAATGCTTGCTCAGAAGTGTATAGATATGACACACCACAAGCAAGCATTTAATAACCTTTAAGATACAAGAAAATGCATTAGTATCACTCAAAGAAGTGCCACATCTCTACTGGACTTGAACACATGAATGCACGCACAAAATCACATGTCCAGTTACTGAAGCAAAGCATTTGGTATCTCTCCCTGTCTTCAAGAAAAGCACATGAAAGAAGCACAGCAAGTCTTCTCTCTGGAATGCTCTTAAACAGAGAGGACTCCAGCAGATTAATACCAAGTGAGCAACTACGCAGATGACAGTACAGCAAAGGCTCTTGGCACCTATGAACAAGAGACAGTTCTAGTCTGGTCTGTGCCCCCACCGTGCAGGCCACTTCTTGAGAATTATAGCAAACACACATTATAGAAAAGCCTTAATTCTGTAGCTGCAGCTTCAGGCCAGCTATGAGGAATGAACCACTAAAAGATCCTCACAACCACAAGCATCTGCTCTGCCTTATATTCCCTGGGGCTCTGTCTCTCACTGTTCACAATGGTAAATCCAACAGCAAATATTCTGCTATTCAAAATTACAACAAAGCCCTGGATTGTATTGTCAAGGCCAGAAAAGAAAGAGGGAAGCTTTGCATGCTAATCAGCTCCCAAAGTTATTCCTTTCTCCTTATCCCTAGCACAGAAACAAATTTCAACTCTTCTGTTCTACTGTACTTACAAGTTGGAACTGGCTGCTGTGTCTTCTTCAGGTAGTTCAAGAACATCGTCTTCCAAGTCACTCACTTTCACCTGCTTCACCACCTCCAGAAGCAGAGACTCACTAGAGGGCTGTGTCTGATGCACACCTATCATAAGCAGACATTTGAGTTCAGAAAATTTCTTTGATACAATGCTTTGGAAAGCTAAACTACCCAAGTGTATTTTATACTGCAGAATGTTGGTTTTAACTGAGTTAAGAAGCAACCAGACTTCTTAAATACTTTTGGGGGCAAGCAGAACTAAAATTGCTCCCAAACTGCACTGAAATATATGTCAAGTTGTAACAGTGTAAATGAAGACATAAACATACGAGAAAATTTTAAACTGAATCCTGATGTGGATGCTTCCAATAAAAACACTTTTCAATGTTCTGCCAGACACTTAAATCATGCAAACTTCATAGAAATAGACTGCATTTGGTTTTGCTTACTTGGGTTTACAGGAGTGAGGGTTATTTGTTTGTGTCTTAATATCCAATACACTATTTAAAGGACTGCTCAAGTAGGTTAAACTCAGCTGTTTGGCACACTTCTGAAACAAAGCACGTCATATCTACACGTTAACAGTAAGCTCCAAAAGGCTTTAAACAAATACTGCCTACTTCCTCTGATCTCACTGTTTCCTTTTCTTGAAAAAAAACCTTATGAAAGAAATGTATGTGACTGCTTATTTTTATATAACAAAGGAGTATGGCAGGTTTGGTGGCTGTTCTGGTTTGGGTTTGGTTTGGGTTGTTGGTTGTTGTTGCTTTGGTGTGTGTGTGTGTGTGTGTGTGTCCCACCCCCCAATGAAAATACACATTTCAATGAACAAGGGAAAATGAATTCAGTAGGAAGATGCTGTTTCACATCAAAGCACCACTCTCATGTTATGCATTTTACTACAGAGAAAATAGAGGAAAAAAATCAAGATTTAGATATCTACCATCACTGATTCTTAAATACGATGAGTAAAGCATGTATCTTTCTTCAGTAAATACTGAAGAATACCAAGTAAAATATCAAATACAACTTTACCTAAATTATCTCTCAAGTCACTAGCATCCTGGTGAGAGTTGAAGTTGTAATTCTGTACTAGTTTTAGTCTCATACGTGAAAAATTTTCCACGTTTGATAGTTTCCAGTGAATAGGATGCTGTTTCCTAAGAAAATGAGAATATTCATAAAAACAGTCAAAAAGCTAAAGACCTATATGAATGAACTGATTACAAAAGAGTACCCATTTAGAAAAATACTGGTTATCCACTTGTACAATGTAAAATACAAAAGCAATAAAATGCATTTTAATTTCATATTTCACACTGCAGCTCTTAACATCCTAAAGCACTTTGTTAATACTATTCATTTTCTACTGAAATGTATCAAATTGCTTACACTTCCAGAACTTTATCCATAATTTCCCCAAAAAATCTAAGACAGGCAAAATGTATCCTTTTAAATTGAAATTACCTATATGCATAAAAAAATCTCATCTTTATTATCAAGTCTGATCTCTGTTTTCCAACAGAACCACCAATCCATAGGAGCTCTCAAAATGTTTTTGCAACACTCCCTTGATAAATACTTTCTATTTGTTGCAAGAAAATTTAGTTTTCAGGTGAACAGCTCCACATTACACTTCAGACTTTGCATTTTGGTAATTAAATACAGAAAACATTATAAAAGATGCATTCAATATTAACTTCACATTTCAAGAATACCCATCAAAGTCAATTTGAGAAGGTTTCATGTGAACCTTGTCAAATTGACCATGTGAAACAGCAAGTTAGTTATGTGAAAAAATAGGGGTTAAGCATCATTTATGGTTTGACTTAAGAACTACAGTCTTACATTTCAGACCAAGGACCACGTTCAGAGAACAAGTAAAGCTGTGCTGCTCTCCACTGTCTCAGAGTAGCTGTGTGTTGACTGTTCAGTTGCCTTAGCATACTGTTGTACCGCAGATTTTCCTGACGAGCCTTTCTGCTGAACGGTTCCACAAAATGCTCCTGAAAGACCATTAAAAAAATGTATCCATCACTGAAACAACTCTGACCTTTGAAAACACAGTTTAGGGGTTTCCAAGAATTCTTATAAATTAAGAAGGAACAAAAGTTTAGCAGTAAAGACTTCTGAAAATTTAATTAATGCTTACAAGAGAAATTTTAAAATGCTTAGTACTGGAAGAAATGGAGTCAAATTTACACTTAAAGGTATGAACTAAGAATTATCAATGCCGAATCCATATGAAAGCAATTTTTCATTATGAGAATCGCTGTCATTATCTGAAATTTTATTATAATAGTTAAGATTTTTCTTTAAATTCTGATATTCTAGAATGTGACTCAGTGTACTCATCCTTTAGCTACCTGAGTAAAAAATGACTTACTACAAGGATCCTTGCTAAGATGACAAAGGGAATACAAGAGAAATTTAACTTAGCTATAATATTTGTTGTAATTACAAGATAATTCTAATGCTTAAGTTGACTGTGGACCTTACATAGAAAGATCAGTTCAAAAACAATTTTTCCACACATTAAATAGAAACTATTGAGTTTCAAATGTTTTCATTGTAAAAACCCTCCGACTCATCTCATAATGGACAATGTTTTAATATTACAAAATAGAAATCAGAATAAAAGAGGTAGCTTATAGCTAAGCATAATTTTAGGTTGCTGTACTATCAGAAAGGCCTACTCTCCTGAAATAACTCTGTTTACAGATAAGACTCTAAAATAGAAAGAACAGAATCAAAAAGCATATCTTACAAGTACATATAGTCACACTGCCCACAAAAACCTTAGAACAATCAACCTGCCTGCAGTCACTTGAATTGGATCATGCTGGAATTCAGTTTCTCCATCTCTGAGAAGAACTGTCTCAAGAGTTGCCTTCTAAGAGAAACTTGAACTCACTCAAAACCTTACCTGAAATTTAAGCTTACTTTCTCCTCTCTCCCGGTCTCGCTTGTGCATGTTCACCATAAATGCTTCATAACAATCTTTCCAGTAAAGTGCCATCTGCTCGTGATCATTTCTGAATGAATTCTCTTCATACTGCTTCATATTTGGAATAATCTGGTCCCATCAAAACAAAAAAAGCACTATGTGATTTCTGAAAGAGTCCTTCTGTTTTTGTGGCTAAGAGGGATAAAAATGATACAAAAAGAATCTACTACTTACATATTTGTCAATATAAACTTGCCACTCATCAGAGCTGCAGTATTCTTGAAAGTCCTCAAAGAAAGATGGGCTGCCATTGGTAGGAGGCAGCGAAGGGAGATGCAGGTTCATGAAGAGAAGTTCATAAATCTTGGATACCAATGTCCGAACAAGGGGAATCAAAAATGAGTAAGTTTCTGTCTTCTCTTCAATTGATCTACTCAAGATGCCTTCCAGTTTCCCCAAGAGGTAGCATGCTTCAGGCTGACTCTCAATTACCTTGGTCTGGAGAAGAGTGTTTAGCTTGGCTGCTGCCATTGCACAGACCTATACAGAAACAACAAAAAATGAATGCAATTCTCAAAATAGTAATTCTGAGCACTTATCTTTTTAGGACAGAAGTATGTACATATTCTAACTGTATACCAAGTAGCCTGAAGGCACACCTGCATCAAATGGTTTACTGCTAGGTGTCCCTTCTCATGGCAAGGGGGATTGAAACAAGATGATCTTAAGGTTCTTTCCACCCTTAACTGTTCTATGGTTCTACATGGGCACTGATCATTTATTCATCCTATGATGACCAAACCTGAGTCAGCTGCAACTCTAAAGTCACACAGCTGCACTGAGACAATCACATACTTAAACTAACAATTCTGACTTTACTGAAGGGCTCATATTCCAGACTAACTTCGTTCCAGATGTTGATTTGTCACAACAGTCTAGGTTCATCTGCACCTAATGCATGTAAACCTGGAACAGCTAATAAATATATTTTATGGTAGAACCAAAATCTTACTGCCACTAGCACCTTTACAGTCCCACCTTCAAACAGCTTGTCCTCTACCTCTTTCTCAGGCTCAGGAACTGCCCATTGACAGGACTGTAGACGAAATTTGCCAATGGTAAGAACCAATAAAATATCTTCCCTACAGAATGGTGAAGGACTGCCATCAGTCTGCTCACTGGTATTGAGCAGCTCCCCCATAAGCCAAAGCAGTTTCATCAAACATGCCCTTAGAACAGTACCACTTGCAGGCATTTATAACAAACCTGTAAGTTATCTCGTGCAATGAATCCAAGGAGCAACTGGACTTGTACTTGTGAAAGCCTAACTGCTTCTAGGCCAGCAGAGTACCAGACTGACAGGCTATCCATGAGAGTCACTAGTTCTTCCAAGAGCTATTGTAAAAACAAGAAAACTTGAATGAAATAAAATTAGCAACAGATACTCCAGCTGGAGACAATAACTTCAAACAGCCGAAGAGGAAATCGGCACAGTCTCCCAGGAAGGAAAACAAGGCTTCTTTTATGAATATCTGACTCAGTGAAACACTTGAAACTTCATAATGTCTTGGAAAAAAATATTAATGCATTTTTAAAAACACTTCAAAATAAATAGATCAGGAAATACTCCTTTCTGTCAGTAATTTCATATTAAA
>JBCJKH010048899.1:0-45277 GCA_039877255.1 Loriculus beryllinus
CTTTTTTGCCAGGAATCAGCTGGACACATCCCAAACCCTTACAAACACATCCTGACACTGAGAATCACCCATGCATTAAATAAGTTCATTAAAACAAGTCCAGCAATGTCTGCATCATCAGTTCACTTTGCAGGTCTGTGTTGTGCAAGACTACATTAAGCTGTCTCTAAACAATTCTGTTCCTAAATTATAGATGTAAATATATATGTATAAGTATATATACATATATACACATACACACTTGACATTTAAGCTGCATTACTTCGAACCAAATCAGCTGACAGGCCTTCTTAATGCTAACAGCCATGCTAACATGGCACTGCTTAACTGATTCATGCCCAGTGATAGTGGCTTCTCTCAGTGCTGCAAAGCATTTTCAGCCTTAATAACATCAAATAGCTGCTAAGAGGAAAAGAATTTCTGTGTTGCATGAAAAGCATGTTGGACAAATTCTGGTTTTACTGATGTGAATGTAAATTTACCACCACTGCATGAGAATTATTCTAGCTTTACATTGGCTTGTTACTGTTAATGCTACAGCTGACCTCATTGTGATGCCACTGTGTACAATCTCTAGAAAAACAAAATTATTAATACAGTAGTCACCATGAGTAATAGAAAACAGCAAAATCTTTTTCTCTTTCATCTTATCAACAGAAAATTAGGTGCAAGAAATCCATAACGTTTTTTGCTTACAAAGCAGCATAGGAATGTAAGTCATGATTACTCTGGGTAAAGAGTAGTCATATACTAGATTAATCCCATCACATTCTGAGGATATTTATTCTTGCTTTGTATAACTCTTATAACACGCTAGACAGATTTTGGACATCAAAAGAAGAAATAGAACTGCTTTTCTTCTAATCCTTCAGGCCTGAAGAATTTTTATATTCATTTTCCAGGTTTCTAATTTTGTTATTTCCAATAACTGAGGGGAACAGAAAGATATAAAATTTTGCTAGGGAAATAAAATACCTAATTTTTACAATGCTTTTATTGTCTCTTTATATTTGGTTCAGAATGACTGGAAAGGGACTTCCCATCCTCAAAGATATGTGCAACTTCCAGACACAAAAGGGAAACACCATGTCCTATATATTTTAAGCACTGATACGACTGTTCCAACATTGTTTCATCCACTGGACTTCATCCAGGGTGATGCTGCAGGTGACTAATTTTATAAATAGCAACAAACTGAGTGACTCTATAATTTACATCAATTGGGCCTTCTTGGCTTGAAACGAAACAGATTGTATTGTGCTACATAGAGATTAATGGGGGCCTATTATGTCATCCAAGTAATTGATCTCCAAAACAGCAGAAAAAATAACCCACAAAAATTAAATCAGTAGGAAAATGTCTCAGCTGAAGTATATTCTATTTGCAGACAGAAAAAGAAGGCAGAAGTCTTCTAAGATAAGTGTGATTAATTTAAAAATCTTCAAGGTCTACAGCATTTTCTCATTAGTTATTCAATCATTAATAAAATTCATAGGTCTCTGCCAGCATCCAATCTGAGATACTAGCTATATTGAGCAGTCAGAAGCTTGATAATAAAGCAGTTATATCAAAGGCTAGAAGCAAAAGTCCACCTTGAGATGGGAAACCCATTAATTTCAAATCCTAATTACTTCCCATTGTTGTGAACAGTTACTACTGTGATGAAGCAGAGAAAATTACTTGGAAATGAACCTTTGCCATAGCTCCAGAGTGACTATATTTCAGTCCTGGAAAAGAAGGGGTTGGTCACACCAGGAAGATGTTCTAAGTTGTTCTCATCAGAGTTTCATCACAGTCCCATCAAAGGATGGAAGGACTGCACTTCATGGAGATGTCACCCTTCCCTATTCTGCTGACTCCATAAGAATGGCAGTCCAAATAAATTTTTAAGGGAACTTTCTAAAAACAAGATTTGTAGCGGGTTAAGCATTTGGGAGAGGTAATCTTCAAAAAGTAGAAAAATTAAGAAAAGCTTTATGGGAAAGAAATCAAAACCAATAACAACAAAAAGCAAAAATAGACAACCTGAGAGTATCAGTTATTTTTTTCTTTTTTGTTATTTTTTAGATCTTAATTGTCCCCTTGCTGTCACAAATCAGCATAAAATTAAGTTTATTGTGATAGCACAAACAGGCAGAATACTATCAATGCAAAGGCTGAAATAATGTAAAAAAGATGCCTGACACATTCCAACTATATCTCTTACTGGTGTAAGTCCTCTAACCACTTTATTTTTTAAGGCATCTTAACATTGTTACGTGTATTGAAACTTTACTGAAAATCCTAGCTAACAGATAGCTAAATCTACTGCTTAACATTGAGTCTTTCATGTTTTGGAGGGTCTGAAACATTAATGCTTTAGTCATGCCAACTTCAGCTGAACCCTGGAAGAAAATGAGAGAGTACCACAGAAGTGATTAAGAGAAGCTGTGAGTATTCTGGGATAATGCCTCTTGTTCTTTCTGTGACACCTGAGTTCATCTGCTGAAAAGAAGACAACAGTTTATGATTTTAGACTTTCACTGGAGAAATATTCATAGCTGGTATTTCACACTGAGTGAATGGGTAAGTACGTGACTCTTAACATTTCCCAAGAAATTCACTTGCACAAGCTTGAAGGAAAAGAGGCAAGTAGTGAATAACTAGGTATATGCTCTAGAGAAAACACCATATCTGCTTGGCCAGCACATTTGGAAGACTCACATGTCCTAATATAAAACAGGCTGCACTTTAAAAAAAATAAAAATTATTTAATGGAAAACAAACAAACAAACAATAAAATCTTTATGTGCTAGAGATGGTATAGCTCATAGACTTGGATTAGCTTTGCAAACCCAGTAAACCCAGAAATTGGTTCTAAAGGTTTGTAACACTTTAAATTTCAGGAGCTCCATCTGTCCTAAAATCAATTCAACAAGTCCATACCCTTTTAACAAATAGGTTGCAGCTCTGATAAAACTGCTAATCCTGTATGGTCTTGACGTGACATAACGTCAGTAACATGCCAGTTGTTGTAGCATATATTTCCTCTGACAGAATACATATTTGTCCACTCTTTCAGCTTGTTCTCATTAGAGGTGGATCAAAGTGCTGTGAATGGCACAGAGATCATTTGTCTTTGGAACACAAGTATGAATTCACCCTAAGTAAGTCATCAGTGATTATAAAGTATTTTAATTGCTGATTTAATGATGAACTGTGAATTCTTTTGAGATAGTAAAACTTTGGAAGACCAGCTGCCCACATTATACTGATTAGAAGAAAAATTATCACATAACTATTATGAAATGTAAAGGATGGTGTACATTTGAAATTTGAACTACTTTATCATCAAAAATTAGAGAGAGATTGTATCTGTCATCTCAGAAAATATGTCCTTCCCTGTGACTTGTTTGCTTTGCAGACTGGTTGTCACCTTCAAAAAAAACCCAAGTATCTCAATTTGGACAAAAACTACCACTGCTACACTTTTTAAATTTACCATCATGATCATAGAATCACTGAATCACAGAATGGTTTGGGTTGGAAAGGACCTTAAGATCATCTAGTTCTAAACCCCCTGCCATGGTCAGGGGCACCTCACACTAGACCATGTCACCCAAGACTCCACCAAACCTGGCCTTGAACACTTAATGGGTTATAATATTTATTAACAACTTTACTATAATTATTTACTGTATTTTCTAGCACCAAATGAATCTAAGTTTTCAAATTACAAAGACAAATATCGTTCTAAATGTTGGTTAATAGACATATATTTGCATCATTACAGAATGCTTATTCTTCTTAGTCTTCCATGGGCAGGAACTGCTTTAGTCTATTGTTGCAGTGCTGTAAATATAGATTTTAAAATATATGCTCCTGCAATTTAATATTTTTTATTTTTTTAGGAAGTTTTCTTTCATTAAAATGTGGTCTTTTTTTTTTTTAAATGGACACTAGAAAACCTGAGGTATAAAATGACACAGCTATGGCAACAAGCATCTACTCAAAGTGTATTTGTCAGATCTATGTCATATCTATGTTATGTTATTTCATTGTTGATCTTCCTCAAAGTTTCAGATTATCAAATCAATTTTACAGACATGCTAGTGTATGGGACTTGTTGACACTTAAATACCTGAAATATTGATAAATATGGATGAAGCAGAGACGGATTAAAGCCAAATTCAAGCAGATGTGTTCAGAATGAACATTGATTGCTAGGGAATGGCGAGCTAGATGGAGTTCTATTCAGTCTGCAAAGGCACATCTGACATACATAGAGCAGGACAAACAGCCCCAAATCTACATTGTCATTTAGTCCCTGAAAACACATCAGTGGGGAAACAAACTGAGACTGTGTCAGTGTCTTCCTTTCTAATTCAGATATTTTAAAGATCCCTAAGGGCCAAGGAAGAATTTAACTTCTGCAACAGCTTGCAGGTCTGACACGACAGCACATAATATGTCATTATAGTGATGGCTCCAGCTGATGATTCCCAAAAATGTCAGAAAAACATTGTTTTACTGAAATACATGTAAATGATAAAGAACAATATCTAATTTTCAGTGAGTTTTGATATATTGTTTTCATTCTGATCTGTATGTTCTTTTTAGCAAAAGCAAAACCAATAAAATGCATTGCAACTGCAGGACTGGTGTATACATGAGACTGAAGAAATTGTAACTGAATTGTAAACCAGGGGCATAGCTGTACTTCCAAACAGGTGCAGAGAGTGACATGGTCATGTTTCTCTTGCTACAGTTTCCAGGTAGGTCATCAATACTTGAGCTTGTAAATCCCCAGCAATGTTCTATGCCAATGTTATCATAGAAAGGTGCAGCTCTCAGAGTGGTAATATGGAGAAAAAAGGACAGTCTTCACTGTCACTTAAATGCTCATCATTGATTACCTCAACAAATAACATAACTACACCACCTTGCATGCTCCAGCTGGGCTGGATAGCTCTGTTTTGTGCAGTGGTCTAGAGCCATAAGCACTCTCCAGAGTCAGTATGAGAGTCTGGCATCTCCAGACTCCCAAGGGTCTAAAATGTCAAAGAAATTTGATCTAATCAACAAGACATACTGGATACACGTAAATGATTATAAGAATGAGACTTCTGATGTACTTCATCACAAATCAACATGTCCAGATGTAGTGAAAAGGAAATCACAGTCTTTTGCAGTTACAACCCACAACGAAATAAATACATATTCTATGTATGTGTATATATATATATATACAGTATTTATTGCATGTAAACATAATTCACATACATGAAAAAAGTTATTCTATCTAGAGGGGAACTAAATTGTATCTCACAGGCATGGACTTTCAATAGGGCAACAGGTACAGAATCACAGAATCACAGAATCAAAGAATAGTTAGGGTTGGAAGAGACCTTAAAGACATCTTGTTCCACTCCCCCTGCCACGGGTAAGAGCACCTTCCACTAGACCCTTACCAAACTAGAAAAACCTACAATTTCTGTTTAGGAGAGAGGAAGCACAAGACCTGTATAGAACTGTTGCAGCAAATTTCCCTTCCTGCAGGCAGCCAAGAAAGACCTGTGCTGAGGCCTCATCCTGCTGCTCTCCATTCTCTTCTGCCTCTTTTGAGGTAATAGATGGAGAACAATTCCTGTTCCACATTTAGCATAGAGCCTGCAATTCTGCCTGTCCTTCACACAGACTTGGCAAAATGATAAAAGCATATAGGACTCCATGTTCTTGTCTAGTTGCTAGAAAGACTCAATCCACAAAGCCATTTCATTTTGCCTATCTACAGTGCTTATATAAAAACGCTATTAAAATGTGTATCAGAATACAGTTTTGCACTGAATTTATGTTAGAACAGCCAAGATCAAAAGAAGACATCTACATCTGCAGAAGCAAATGGTTTGGATGCTTGTTAATTCTCAGGAAAAAAAAATCATTTTAGGATGACTGAAAGTTCTGAGGTCATGGCAGAGCAAGAAACTGAAACCAGACTTTCTGTGTCAGATGAGGAATGTGGCTGTCCTCCCCCCATTACCTTCTTTTAGAAGAATATTATCAGCTTCCAAGACTGCCTTTAGCATGACTAAAACTCAGCACATGGGCACAGAGGGCAGCCTGAGCCTCCACCTAGCATTTTCTGTTTCTGCTGCTGATTTTCTTTTTCTTTCTTTTGACAAATGGACAGAACATGAATATGAGACAGTTCTCTAGGTTTTGAAATACAGAGCAAGTGGCTTGGGTTACCCTCAAGGTGTCAGCACAGATATGGAACAAAGTTCTCCAGTAGTCCATCAGTTAGTTGTGGGAAATGATTTTTTTTTTTTGTGGTCTTAATGTGAAGCTTTGGCAACAAAGCACCAACAATGTCATCCTCCAAAGCAGAACTAGCAAAAAGAGAAAGATTTATTGAGCTTTGCTCAGGATGTCTCTGATGATGCAAGTTAATGCTTCATGCATGCAAACTTCTAGCAAAGAAACGGGGAAAATTGACTTCAACACAATGGCACCAAAATGCTCGTTTGGGATGTAACACTGCTATAGTTAACTTCTAATTGTTACTTAATATGATAAAATGAGGCTTTGGGAAGTAAAAGTTTGAACTGCAATTATTTTAATTTTTTTTTTTTTAAATCAACATATTAAAAGTCATTTGCCACAAATAAGGGTGCACATCTACATCAACTGAGGATCCAACTCACATGATGATCTAAATTCATGTGAATCTTGGAATCATTATGGGGTTTGCTGGGTTTTATATAGTTTTAATGTGAACATCTTCTACCTCATACAGACAAGTCATAGTGCTGAAAGAGGGTTTCAGTTGTAAAAATTCCTCCTGCCTAAAGCAAACTTAGGCCACCAACATAGCTGCTGAAATTCTCCCTTTGGTTACTACTGAGTGTGTATCCATATCACAAAACTGCTGCAGTATTCTACAAAAGCAAAAGCCTTCCTTAGGAAGGAAAAATCACCAAAAGCCCCACAGATAACTGAGAACAAGAAAATCTAGAGGTCAAGCTCATGTTTTGTGCAACACAATATATATAAAAGTTAACAGACCTCACCAGTTTTCCTAAGAGAGCTGCAGTCTCACATTTACTGAGTTTCACATCCATCTCTAAAGTATAAAAATATTAGAAAGTTCCAATGACATAGTTAAGTGTAATTCAGTTAATTTTATACGCTCAAGGCAAATTTCTCTTTAGAAGTATTTAAATGCCTTTGCTGTCCCAAACTTGTTATTAAAAACTTTAAGCTACTCACAATTTTAGTATTTTTTCTAATAAAATAAATAGAAAAACCCAGTAATAACTGTCCAGAATCTTACACTGGGGAAAGTGATGAATCTGGGGCTCTTGTAAATCAGAATACTCAGTTGAGATTACGTATGTTAAAGTCTGCTCCTGTTTATCTTCAAAAATGTCTCAAGAGAAGCTATCAAGGGCCCTGTAATCTACGATTTTACATGGGGAAAGTCCCACATAACAAGGGCAGTAACAGTATTTAAGCTGTGTTTGAAAACAGGTTCTTGGCACAGCATTAGACAGATGAATGGTGTCAGGGAGAAACTCTAACCAAAAAAGGTTGGTGCTATCATGCCATTTGCTTCCTTGTTGGTCTGAACAGACTGTGACAGTCTACATATAAGAAAACCACCATTCTTTCTGGGATCCTTGTCATAGTGTCGTAGCTCCAATCTTTATTTTAGCCTGTACCTGGAAATTTGCATGGCTCAAGCCACAGAAGTACAGGTCAAGGAAGCACACTGAGAAAAGCGAACGAGCTGAGAGGAAGTGTGAAGGTGACAAGCTGAGATCCCTGCACTGTGCTAGCCATGTACAGAGCTTGTTTTCTACTGATTCAGAGAACGAGGCCAGCCCCATTTTGAGATCTGGGTCCCCTGAAATCAGTCTATCCCAGTAAATCAGACTGGCAGCTGAGATAAGCTAAGGTCTAACTGGCCGCAGCATTCCTTTCTGAAGCCCACTTTCTGTGGGTGGTTGTGTGCAAATTGCAAATGGGAAGAGTAAGTAACAACTTCTTAAATCTTGGCATTTGCCAAGTGAGCCGAAGAACAAAACATTGAATGAAAAGCATTCTGGATTATTTCTGTGTGTCTTATCTTCAACAGTAATACCTTGGTATTTCATGGAAAGTATTTCAAACTCTGCTTTGTTTAAGGGACACTGTGTGGTTATGTAGGTCAGCCTCTCCAGTGATTCTTTTCCTATGACTTTCTCAGGAGATGGCTGAAGGGTTTTTTTTCTTTTCATTTTTTATCTAAAAGCATGATGTTCTACAGATTCATATTCTGAAAGATGCAGTGATTCACAAGTAAATGAACACAAAAGAGAGTAAAAAAATTGCTCTGTAAGATTCAAATATAAAAGCAAGAGAAAAAGCTAGTTTGTCCTTGTTTTATCGGCACACTGACTACAGTAATAAAAAAAAAAGGAATAATACTGTCAGGAGGATAAAGAGACTTTTAGGGGACTTCAGGAAAATTAATTGTATCAATTTAGTAATGTTGAATACCTAATAATGGTGAGCAGCTGAGAGTGACTCAGCATTGCATCAAGTATGCCCATTCTCTCAGGAAGTGTTTCGATTCAACATGAGAACCAGACTGTAACTTTTTGTGATTGACAATGACTAAGACACATGTAAGATGCTAGGGAATTGAGTCATTCTTTTTGTGTTTCTGAAAGTGATAGCAGAAGAAATAATTCAAGGAAATAACCCAGGCAGTTTCTCAAACTGAAGCCAGTAATTTTTAAGACTTCAGGTGGTTTTTGAAGGTCCTATGCTCCTTTTGCTGCCCCTTTTTATTTTCCAGAAGGCAATTAGTTGTTTCTGGCATCCATCTCCGGAGCTCATCCCACAGACCTGCAAGCTGTTGCTGGCTCTGGTGCTATCAGAAAAGCTTTCTCTGTCTCCATGTTTCTGTGCACAAGGTGCCGCAATCCCTTGAATGCTGTTGATTCCACAGTTTGTTTGTCCTGATAGTCAATGTCACCTTTACAAAAAAGGTGTTTGTTCTTTAGCCTACTTTTAAGCCTCTGCTGTAGCCAGCTGCTGCACCCTTCTGTTTACCAGGAATTGCTCTTGTCTATCAGTGAAAGCCGCAACAGGAAGAATGAAAAGCAACAACATCCTGGCTAGAGAAAAAACGGCAGAAGCAATGCTATAAGACAGAAACTTCTGCTTACTCTGTGAGCCTAGCCTGCCCCACTGACAGGTAATCCCCCTGGGATTTTGGGGGGACATTTCCACTTTAATAAATTTTAATAAATTAATAATTTTTAATAAATTCAACAATAATTTTTTTTAAAATCACTATTAATTGAGGAAATATTCAGATGTGCATGGCTGTGGTTCTGCAACCATTTTCAAATGTCTTTTAATTCGTATTTCTGCAAAGATCACACCGAGTGATGGAACACACCATTCACTGCTATTTAATCTGAATCAATGGAGCTCTTGTTTATAAAGTTTATCTTAATATCAAACATCCTGATAGGAGTTCTGAAAGCTTTATCCTCATATAAAAATTAGGATCCAACATTTGAACACACTGCACCATTCATTAAATTAAAAAGAGCATCAAGCAGTCATTGAAGTAAATTTAAGTGAAGAAATACATACCCGCATACATACATACACAGTTACTGGGTCCAGTGCAGTTTCGTAGCCGTGTGAACTGTGGCAATACATCATGGAGAAAAACCAAGCAGTTCAACTCTTATAAGGACAGTTTAATACTCATAAACAGGAACAACCTCATTTAAACTGACACCACAAGTACTGACAACACAAGTACCGACAACACAAGTACCAACGCCAGCACATTCAGGCAGGTTATAACTTAGATGACAGGAAGCCAATGTAAAGCCACCCAGAATTTAAAACTGGTAACACCTATTTGTGCTGTCTGCATTGAACATTGCAATTCCTTCCAATCCACAGCTTTAATAAACCCTCACCACTCCTCTAACCCCTAGGAATTAACATGTTCATCTGTTTATGTGGTAGTCGCAAGTAGTACATGCTCATGCCTTAACTTCAGCCTCTAAATCACTGTCTAAATGCACATCCATATTATCAGTGGTCACAGGTCCCCTGTTTGCAAAGTCAAGCCTACCCTCTGGGCAAATATAGACTTCAGTGAGTTGAGGTTCAGGAGGCAAAACAACAATTGCTTCTTTGCTGCAAATTGCTCCATTGCAACAAGACTTATTAGGATATATAGATTTCACAGAATATCTCTATGTTTCTTTCATGCCCCTCTAACTACTGAGTTTTCATTTTACTGGCCTTTCTGTCTTCTAGGTAAATTGTAAGCTAGTTCTCAGTGTGCTGCAAAGAGCAGGCTCTGTTTTTCTGAATCCAAGCTGTTGGATTCATAACAGCTGTGTCAGATATGTAAAATAACGGTAAAGGCAATATTCTAGGATTTCCCCTCCACCTTGATTTCTCTTGCTTCTTAACCACATCTGTTCTGTGCCCTGGATGTTCATGTCATTATTGCCTTTTCAGCATCAACACATAGTCTTTCTGAAAGAGGCTCCCTGGCTGCGCTTCCTCTGCTCTTCCATCTTCTGAAGTCCTCGGACTGCCAGAGCGCCTTGCTACAGAGTTCTAGTTAAAGGGAAGCATAGGTTCCTGTAGTCCTAAAATAATCCAGTGAAGAAAAAAAGAAGCATGGCTGAAGGCCAACAAGGACTATGTAATGTATCTCTAACTGTCAGGGGTTTTTTATGCTTCTGTGGCTGCTCTATCTTATACTTGGAGAAGCTGTCACATGCTGTCAGCACCGGCTGATCTCCAGTTGGTGTTTCTGAGAGCAGCCCTTTAAAGTCATTCTCGATGAACTCAGAGGCAGAGACATTTTCTCTAATGGAGTTACGTTCTTTGTCATACGTTTCTTTCTGGAGAGGTAAAACAAGTAAAATTTGGTATTTCGAATTCACACCTGCAGCCACATTGACCTGAAAAGGTCTCTTGAAACAAAAAGAGGTGTAATAATGAAAATGCTCCACTACTGCTGCCTGTAAGCTCATTGGCAAATAATTCTGCTCCTCTCCTATGACGAATTGTTAGTCACATCACTGAGCTGCAATGAACCATATGAGTCATATCTCTGTCAGCACAGCTACTTTCATAACTGAGGTTGGTGCCCATTCCTGATGATGCAGCAAGCCACACACCATAGTTGATTTTCACATCTATCACCCACATACCACACTTTTTGTGCTAAGAATGCCCATTTTGGTGTTCCACAGGCACAGCTCCAAGCTAATGAGGGTAGCAGGACACTGCTGTGTAGATACACCTGTTTCGAGCAAACATACACAGGCAATAGGCTCTGCATCCATATCTGCAGTTATTCTATCACATATTTGGTTTCCTCCAAATTTTCCATCTTCAAAAGCCTTGCTCTTTAACAACCAATCTATCTGTTCTGGTTTTCAGAGTGCTGCAAGCAGATGGAATGAATTCAGCCCATGAGTCACTCCAGAACTTAAGCGTGCACAGACCTCAAATCCAGTGCAAGCTCAATTTCCCATTACATGTATGGTGATTGGAGATTATTGAGTGACAATTAGGTTTTTGCAATGTTTGTCCCTCAGCACTGTTTGATGTAAATTAAATTTATTCCAGGCTCTGAATTGAACTGCACTGTGATTTTCCAGCCCTTAGTATCTTCAGATATTGAGATGGGGTCTCTCTGAAGCTCTTCACATAGTTCCAAAGATGTCGAAGGTGTCTCCATTGCATCCAGAAACTTCCAATTTCCCCAACATGGAGTCTGCAAATGGTCTGATATTTGCAAAGACCGTGTCCTCACTTTTGATCATGAACTGTGGAACAGTAGCATGAACCTGTTAGCCACGCCATTAACTCTTTCTTGAAGTGTTTCATTTTATATAAAGGAGTCACTGCCAGCTGATATCTTCAAAGAAACACCAAATTTTATTTATTTTCCTTTTTTAACCCTACATAAAAGCTGAGCTGATGCAGTCTGACTTATTCCTTCATCTGTAAGTTTTAAATCTCCTACATTAAACTACTCACCAATTCACTGCTGTTTTCCTATGGCAGTCACTTCTCCTAAATTTGTTGTTTCAAGATTCAGTGCAGAAGAACCTGTTAAAATTGAGCCATATTTTGGGCCTATCAATTTACAGTCTTATAAAAAGTTATCTTGATGCATACAGAGATCTGTACAACAAACCTTTGTACTAATGTTTTGCAACAGGATGTACTGGCAGGTTATGGTCCCAGTAAGAAACCACTCAGGCTCTGGAAAGTAACATTTAAAATGCTACTTATTAGAACTAACACTCTAAGGAGAGAATGAAATAGACAATTATACATCCCTTTAGATAGTGGGGATGCCAGGTGGTGCAGCATCGAGAGGGATCCGATCCATGTGCAGCAATGCTAGGCAGACCCCATCCAGAGAAGAGATCCTACCATTTCGGCTGTTTGCTTTATTAAAGGCTTTTCTTACAAGAAAACATCTGTATTTATCATTGCTACAAGCAAACAGAAATTATGCTACCATAAGTACATCTCACTACACTGTTAGAGAAAGGTGAGGCTGCCCAGGAGGCATAATCACTGGTACAGAGGAGAGCTGCCTTCAGGCTCCTCAGTTGCAGTGAGCTGGGGGAGTCTGTCTTGCAGCCAAAGCCTTTGTGCAGCATGATGCAGACAGCTTCGTGCAGCATCGTACAGATCTCTGACTGCTTAGGATAACTGTTAAGTGAGTCACTCACTCCTTGGCATACAATGGTGTCCTGGCCAGGGTCACTGCACCTACCTCTTGCCTCACCTTTCACTCAGGGATTTCAAAAGGGCAAGTACCTTTTTACAGTAAGCTACGTGTCAGGTTGTATAACTGTGAGCCAGAGACAACTGGCATTACGGAAATACACTGATAAAAAGCAACCTAAAAAAGACTGTTAGGTGATGCTGCTTTTTTCTTTCTTGTGCCCATTTGCAAACACTTGCAGTATCCATAGATCCCACTTTCAACTGCTTGATCACTAAATTGCTTCTCAGAATAAAAAAAAAAAGTGATTTCACATCTTCAAACTGTGCAATATTGGCTAACAAAAAAGCAAAAAACCAAATAACTTCTTAAGACTCTGGGCATAACTTCTTAACTCATAAAGAACTTTCTTCTCCCTGCATCAAAGACAGTAATGTAATGTAGGGCTTAATAATTAGATTAGACAATCTGTAATACCACATTTCACAAACGTGTTGCTTTTTCATAGACTCCAAATTAATTACAATGCATATGTAATTTCCTAGGGAACTAGAGAAGTTCTCTGCTCTGGTGGTTACAAGCACAAGCAAAACCATTTTCATGGTCCTGATTCCTAGTATGATGCTGCAAAGGTCAGCTGGAGAGTTTGTATGACATTTGGGCTAGAGTGAATTGGTACAGGTGTTGAGGTTAGTCAGATAATAAGCACAGATAGAACATGGTTGTTGATCCCACAGAACTGATAGGGAAAAAACAATTTGAGAAATAAATTTTGCCATTTGACACAATACTCATACACAGTGGGAAACCCATCCATACAAGTGAGAAAATGTTCAGGAAGAGTTTAATCTGAGCCATTAAAACCATAAGCAGACTTGAGTCAGCAGCAGAATGAACGCCCTGGGTAGTACAGGAGTGAAAACATTCACACCACCAAACAGCTCCTGCAACATTTTGTTAAGAAGAAGGATACCAACAGGAAATAGAACACAGGGAGTACTTGCAGAAAAGAAGTATTGAAATGGCTCACACAGCCTTGTCCATTCTTACAGAAGATTGTGCAGCATCATGGACTATTTGCAATAAAATAGTGCATTTACATTTCAAGTAGCACTGCATGAGAGAGACAGCAGCTAAACAAAAAACCATTCTGTTCCCTGATGGATGAGTCAGTGCAGGTGATGCTGGCAACCTAAAGAAAATACATGACTACGTGACACTCCTGTGACCCACAGAGAAGCACTGCAAGGAACTCGGTCAAGGAGTACAAGCAGCATTTGCCACAACTGACAGAAAGACATTCATGGGAGCAAAATAAGAAATGATGCCAAAGGCCTTCCCAGAGGCAAAGCAACTGCCAAGAAGCGGTGAGAAGAATGAGAAACCACCAAAACATAGTAATGCCTTTTTGATCAGAAATGTGAATAATCCATCCTTCTGTCCTCCTTCCCTATGTTTTTCAGCGAATGTCCCCAGCTACAGCACGTCAGACTTCCCTCCTTCACCCACATCCCATCTTTTCTCATACTGACCTCACTTCTTGCATTTTCTCTGACAGAAATTTTTTTATCCTGCCCTCAGTTAATGTACATGAATGAAGCTCTGATGTACACAGGTTGGAGGCTGTTTTAACAGAAGGCTTGCTGATGGCTCTCCCTAAGAATGGCCCCCACAGAAAGCAGGTGGATTTAGTCTGATTCAAATCCTTTTTTCATCAGTCCCTGACCAAAGTACAGAACTGGATAATTTTTTGGATTTAAAAGCAATTTTATTTTCCCATCCTCCTCAAACTCAAAGCAAATTAAAGGGGAAATAAAAACTGAGACCATTCTTATTCAAACTTTCCAAATAAAATTACACTGGAAGAGAAATCACATCTGGAACAGAGAAAAGTTTCTGAATGTTATTAGCCATTAAGAGCAGGATATTAGAATATAAACATGATGTAAGCTCAGCATTGTGACTATAATAAGCGATTCTGGCACCCAGAACAAGATGGCATCAACCTGACATGACTTAAATTGCATGTGCACATACGTATGAATGTCTCTTATCCTACTCCGTCCAGAATCTAGACTGCTCAGCAGGAATCTACCAGGTTTTGTGTATACAATATATGGATAGGCAAGTACCACGGCAATTTGTCTCCCAGACACACACAGTATGACATATCCCATGTAATTACCTATATTAGTGTGTGACCAACAGTCTCCCCCAAGGTGGGGTGGGCACAGTAAGACAATCATTGTAGAGAAGCTGGAGAAGCACCTGGCAGAATCCCTTTGCCCCCACCCACATCCTGGAAGCAGCCTCCTCTTCCTTCCCTTATCTGCCTCCTTCCTGCAGGCCTGGGAATAAGGA
This sequence comes from Loriculus beryllinus, assembly GCA_039877255.1. Lineage (NCBI taxonomy): Eukaryota > Metazoa > Chordata > Aves > Psittaciformes > Psittacidae > Loriculus > Loriculus beryllinus. The sequence continues at coordinate 15,125 of JBCJKH010048899.1, forward strand.
ATATCTTCCTGTGGTACGAGGGCAGCTAGCAAGGCAATGCAGGGAAGAAGGGAGAGGGTAGCAGTATATGTTCGTGTGTGTGAATCTGTACTCTGCTTGGGGTCACTGCTGGCAGGCAGCAGACCATGGAGATCAGACAGCTTTGCAAGGCAAGATTTATCTTTCCTTTTTGCAATTTTTTGCTGTCCTTTCCCCTCTTGCCCCTGCAAACCATGAATTCCTCAGCCAAAACTGAACTGCAGTCACCTCTGTGGTAAAACATGGATGCTGGAAAACAGCTTATAGTAACTATTGAAAAAAATTGAATAGGAATGTGTAGAAGAGCACAATGATGATCTCTGCAACAGAGCTGGCTCTGGTAAGCTGAGAGCACTTTCTTGTGCGTGTATGTTTTTCATTAACTGTGATATCATTAGACTTTTATTCATTTTTTTGGACTTGTGAGGGGAGGGGTCTCAAAGGAATTTTTCCAACTCCAACTGTTTTCTGTCTTCTCAAAAGAAATGAAACTTTCACATGGTTGTCACCTTTTTTCTTTTTTTTTTTTTTTCCCAATACAGAATGAATCAGTAATAGCACTAAATTCAGAAAAAACACCTTTAAGAGGTCTGTCAAAAAAAACACGTTCAGCACTTGTGTGTTTTGGCTCCCAGGATAGTTTTGCCCTGACTCACTCATGTTCTGAGAACAAACCAGGGAGTTAAATTTTTTAAGCAATTCCATTCTTCTTATACAAGTAATTCTTAAAGGCTTTAATAACAAGCAGTTATGGATCATTTCCTCCTGAATAACTTGTTTCCTTTATCCCTGATAAACCTATATGTTTTTTTCACTACACCAGCTGATTTTGCCTCCTGTTGTAATGAGTCTTAGCAAAGCCTTGTCAGCCCAGCAACAGCCTGGGGCACTGTGTGGTGTCCCACAGGAGAGCTGAAGCACAGTTGATGTGTGGTGGTCCAATACGTCTGCATGTAGAATATGTTAACCTGCTGTTTCCAGTGCCTTGAGGGAGGTGGCTTGTATAGAGTGAGAATGGGATAGTAGAAAGAAAAAGCAAAAACGTCTTTCTGAAAAATAGGAGCTATTCTTATTCCAATATTCTTCTACTTAAGAATAATTTTAAATGTCCCTATCACCAATATGTAAATAAAATAAACAGAAATTTCAGACTCTCACTGTTAATGGCAAGCATGCATCCAGTCTTTGGAGCAAGCCTTGCCATCCAATTTTTCTTAATATACAGCTTCCCTTCACATGATATGTGAAATAGAAATTTAAATCAAGTAAATTCTAATAGTGGCAAACCCATGTGTTCAAAAGACTGGCACCGTAATGCCAGTTGGCCTTCTTGCCATCTAATGCCCTAAATTTTAATCTGTTTACTATATGTGTTGTACAAATTATAAGCTGCTGTCACAAAGTTTGACTTCTGCAAATGACAATCATTAGACAAGGTGGTTTATTTGCAAAATAATCACAGTTTTGAAGAAAGGAGACATAACAGATCCATATATTTCCCCTGTGTCATTATTGATCACATTTAGGATGCCTGTCCAAGCAGTATATTTTTTCAGTGGTTTTTGGTTTGTTTTTTTTTTGGTTATTGTGTTGTTGATGTCAGTGGAGTATCAAAAGAGGGAATGTTGTTAGAAAACTTATTTAAAAAGAATTTTCTTATACTTTTTTGAAGAAGGTGGCTGGAATTTTATGTGCAGCTCTAAGCACAGGAGAAGGCAGCATCAAAAAATTTCTGGCTGCACTTCATTTGACTGTCCTCCACAGTTAAGGAGAGTCTTAATTCTTAGGCCTGGATGGAGCAGCTCACAGAACTTAAAGTGCTGCAGATAAAAGGAGGATTGCTAACAGAAAAAACAAGGAGTCAAGGTGAAACTGAATCCCCTTCTCTTTGCCATCCCAGGCATTTATGATCCTGCTGGCTGCAGTTCCTGGTACGAAATGCTAGAAAGCACCTTGCTTGCATTCTTCCCTTCTCCTCTGTCTCTTTAATAAAAGTCTTGCTGAAAGCTGTAAGAGACAAAGAGAGGCTCGTTTCAGGGATGGGGGTGGAATCTCCAGGGTTGGTTTTTTTTTGCATGTGAGCATGACAGATGGAAAATGTTTCCGAGGGAAGTCTGCACAAGTGGCGGCCAAGAACTCAATGTGTAAATGCACTTGGCAAACGCTGGAGAAAAAAACACCTCAGCCTCCTGCTTGAGAACTGCCTTATTCCATACTTCTCTGAGCACATGATATGTCTCTCTATTTTGACAACGTCTCATGCCAAGCCTAGGTCTCACAGTTTGATCAGCACAGGGTACACCTGAGCCCCAGGAGTAGCTCACTGCAGACCCCTGGAATCTGTTAGCTAGGTCTGACTCCACACTTTCACCAGCCCAGAAGATACATTGAAATATAATAAAGTCATAATTTCTTGTTTCATTATTCAGTACGTACAACATGGCAACAGGATTAGGACCTGGTTATGCATACTCTGTTATTTTCCAAACAGTCTGAAACATTAGTTCCAATGCCTCAGGTTTCCTTCTTCATAAACACCTAACTAAAGACACAGCTATCTTGATGATTTCTTGATAAGATCAAAATTACATTCACCACTGATCAGTCAAACTTCAGCCAGGATAAATAACTGGTTTTTTCTTTAAAGTCACTTTATCATGTAGTGTCACAAAAGAAATGCATCATGTTATTATTGTCTCACAGGACATTCTGATGTCTGAACTGCTAAAGCATGAGGCTATATTTTTTTTTCCAGGATATCAATCACAGAGTAATTAGTGGTTTTCTTCTCATCTCCTAGTTGCCATTACAATGGCCAAGCCATCTTCTTCACTCTTTATTTGCTGTCTTCCTTCTCCCTGTTGTTGGTAGATGAAACAGACCATCTCCTCTTCTCTCATATCCCAGTTACAAAGATATAAAAATGCCAAAATATTATCTCCAGTTTCCCACTTTTTGTGCCTAGCTTCGGACTTGGAGGTTTCAGGTATTCTATCCCTTTTTCCTCCAATTTTACCAGAAGAAAAAGATATATTCATCTTAAATTCACACTTAAACAGTCAGCACAGATGTATTCTATGGGCGGTCAAGGGCAAAGCTGAAAGCAGCTCTTACAGGTTATGATCTCTAAATAATCACAGGAAAAGTTTTAGAAAAATCCAAAATGTCTAATTTGTCACTATACACTAAGACAATTCTTTCATCTGACTCTGCACAGCATGTCTGAAATCCAGTTTTAATTAGGCAGACTTACTGTTCTCCACAAAAGTACCCTTTTAATGTTATCTCTGGGATAGACGCGTGAAAGCGGTTTTAGCTATGCCTCATCTACATTTGTTCTCTCATGACTCTTCCACTCAAAATAATTGTATTGGCAGCTAGCAAATCCAATAGAAGGTATGCTGAAGAAGTTGGATGGAGCATGAGAAATTATTATCCTACATCCAATTTCCCATAATAGCTTCAAGGGCAGGCCAAGGACTAATGTCCAAAAATATTACCATATCTTACATAAAGTGCAAGACATCTTGATAAGAGATGCCCATTTTGGTCATAAAATAAATCAGGAATATACCTATAGAAAAAATATTTTCCATATGATATGTCTTCAAAAGAAAATAATCTACTTAAACTTTCAATATTTTTTTGAAACCCGAGGTTTATTTACCTGGCTTGGTAAGAAATCTTAATGATGGGATATTTGCTTTCAGAGGTTATGTTGTATTACATGGAAATCTAAGCACGGCCATTCTGGATACAATCAAAGGTATGTCTAGCCCCACATCTTGTTCTGACAGCGATCAACAGCAAATAGTGAGGAAAAAGTTTAAGAACACAGGGGACATTTAGGACTGTATCTCAAGAATATTCTCTCAATTTTTACTGTTTTGTAACTCAAGGATTTCCTGAACCAGAAGCTGTGTCTTTGTGTTTAACACTCTTTCATTTATTTTTATCCCATGAATGCATACAGTTTCTTTTGGAATCCAGCAGTTGATTTTGGAACTCAAAATTATATCAAAGATGACCTAGGGAGGCAGGTGGGTATCAAAACGTTGTTCGTATACATGTAACTGAAAAAATTATCAAAGAAAAAATATATGAGCTTCTTCTACAAAATATGTGCATAAACTGAAATTAAAATGGAAAAATGAGCATCAGACACTGGAAAAGAAATTTATACAGGACATCCAATTCTAATTATCAGTATAATAGTTCCTTATACAACCTTGGATACTACTAGCAGACCATATTCTCCAAAAGAGACTCTTTCGCAATGTGCAATCACACAAGAGATGTGTTTTTTAATTGCCAGGAGAAAAAAGGACTTTAGTTTTACATTTTGTCTAAAAAAACAGCACACATAATTGTGCTGAGATAATTATTCATTATGGACTCAGCAATCTGACACCTACTGATTCACCCACATCATTTTATTGTAGTGCCCACATTTTCCTCTGAGATGCCAATCTACAGGCTTGATTTCAGCTTCATTAAGGTGATGAGAATGTTTAAGATAACTTTAAAGGGGGAAACAGCAGGACTTGCATTTTAATCAAGCTTAAGGTTTAGTCAGAAACATCCCAAAATAATTAAGAGTGGGAAGTACCCATGTCCACATCCTTATTCCATGATACATGGTAAAAACAGGGTTCCAAGGTGCAAGAAGACTTACAGGGTGTTGGTGGTGCTCCTGAAGCTTTATTCGGTTCAGTGTAACTGATGTGCTTGTCCACATCCCCTATCCTGTTTATTTTGAAAGATATGTCAAGACCAAAGCCCCAGGGGACACGGTTGCAGATCTGGCAGTGATCCCTGGAGCAGCCACTGATGCACAAGGGAAGGAAAACAGTGACTGGCCAAGAAATTAGGGTTGTTTTTATTAGCACTTTATTCACCCCACTCCTCCAAGCAGTTCTTCTCATGTGGATTTAATTACAAACTCCAAAGCAATTGGGGGAAAGTGTTAGACTTCATTTCTTCAACTCATATCTGGGAAACAACCAGACACCTCAAGAAAGATATTTATTATTGGTACTGTTAGCAGAATTTTGCTCACACCAGAACACCAAATGTGTGTAATTTTTAAGAGAACAGTCTACAAGCACATTAGTACACAAAGTTACAGCTCCTCTCCTGCAAGCATATTTGGAATTTACCCTCAGCAAAAAAAATGTCCATGAAAAACTTATTCTGAAGTGAAGTAAGCAAATGGACTGCCAGTCCCATTTTAAATTGGAATTAGTACTACCATGTTGTATTTGTTTGTACAATTCAGCCAGAAGTTCTCTGGTCTGCCTCTCAGCAGAATGAATAGGAAGCAGCAAAACATGATGCAGTTTTATTTATGTCAGGTTGGAGATGTACTCTAAAAGACATTAGGCCTTGACAGCTATACATGTGTTATCTTCACTAGTAATCAATGTATAAATTGAAGTAATCTCCATGTAAGTGCCTGTGTCAGATATTTCTTTCTATTCACGTGCACTTTTGTGCATTTAAAAATGTTGTTATTAACACAGATTGTGTTTTAAATATTTTTAAATGCAAAACAACTTTTCTAGTTCACATAGATTTCATAAGGCTCCTTTTGCAAATCCTGTAGTAGACAATACATATTTTTAAAGGCCAGGAATGCTTTTCCTTCCCAGATCACTGAAAGAAAACAACATTTTGCTGACCCTGGAGAATATAACATTCAAGGAAATCTTCATGTCTCTGTTGAGGAGGAAGAAAAAACAAGATAACCCTGGAATTTAACCATATTACTAGATAAAGGATGCAATGACTCACAGACCAATATTAGGAAAGAACAAACATCCCTCTATAGATATGAGTGAGTACTAAACTTAATTTATTGTTTCTCAGCTACTTCATTCCTAAAATACATTTCCTTTTCTCTGAGATAAGAACTTTGTTTTCCTCTTTTATTCTCTAATGGTACTGTTTGTCAATATACTGTGCCTTTGTGTTTATTCATTATAAGACAAAAAAAAAATGGCATGTGATAGAACAAGAAAATATAGCTTAGTGCAACATGTTAGAGATTAGTTTATTATGGAATACAGACACTCTGCAAGGCAAATGCCCATTTGTTTCCATCATTATGATTGTAGATGAATTTTTACAGTACAACTTAATTAGCTATTATTCACACACAATATATTTAGGCATAAGCTAAGGTCCAGGTTGCAATAGCCCCCAGGTGTCACTATCAGATTTGACAAGCATACCATCCCACATCCATGGCATGGCCCTGGTCACACAGCTACTCAGCTCTCTTCAGGCTCAGGTCCACCCACGCTATTTGATTTGCACAGAAATGAATGGGTGTCATATAAAATAGATTTATAGATTTCATGTTTGGTTGACAAATTTTGACAACTGAAACTAGGAACTCTGTTAGAATAGGATGGAATTGGTTGGAGATAAGGTTGCCCTAGCTAAAGACCTGTTCCTAATTAGGTTCATTCTCCTAAATTGGTCTATGAAATACAGAGAGAATATTGTATGCCTACACAGAACAAAGCAATATGTAAATGTTAAGCTTGTTAATACTAATTATCCAAGAAGTTTCCTAAAAAGTCACACCCTTAACAATTCTATACTTGAACGCCTATCTTATTAGAAACATGAAAAAGGACATTTTGTAGTGATTTCTTTTTTACTTTTGGTCTACATGTTCTTTACATCCTGAAGTCATTAAATTTACAAGTGCTTATGAAACGCATATCCATTGGTTAAAACATTAGGAACTTACTTTGAGCCTAAACTATTTTACTCACAAGTTTTAATCAGCGTCATGGTGTTAAATACTGACTTTGCATAAAGTAGGCTCACTTTAACAATATATTGTAACAAGATTTGAACTTAAACTTCCCTATCATCTAATATAAACATCCAGTTAAACAATTTAAGTAACAAAATCAATGATTTTTAAAGTAGTTGTTTCTATTATTCCTTAACCAAGAATGAGGCATAAGATTCATTTCACTGACTTTACGTATCTATCATGTAGACACGTATGTCTGAACAAGTGTCCCTGCACTCCCATCAATAGATAAAGGCACCTTTAGTGTGATTCAGGCTATATTGTCTAAAATAAATCTTAAGAACTGTGCTCTGGAAATGCCTATTTTTCCCAATGAAAAAACAGAATGCTGAGAGGAACCAGCTCACCTGTAGACATTGCACTATATACCTCTAATTGAAATGACCTCAACATGAATCTCTTCAAACACTGAGCCAACACTGAGCCAGAGCAAGTTGTGTACTTAATTCCCTTATTTTTATTTTAACCTTATATGTCTGAGACAACACAGTTAGTAAGCTGAGAAGAAACTCAAAACAGCAAAGAATACAGCCCATATATCATCCGTATAAGCAAACATATGTTTGTATTTAATTCTAATGAAAACAGGAAAGTTTTGAACATTGCCATTGTACATCAGATACTTTACCAGGCTCTGAGTTAATTGTGGAGACCTTTCTTGCCTACAGTAGCAAATATCCATAATTACTCTTTAACCAAGTATTTGGTCTTTCAATGACTTGTTAGCGTAAATGAAAAATTTGAGCTTCTTTGTTAATCTTATTCCATTTATTTGGGTTTCCTGCATTGTAGGCTGCCAGCTTTTATACCAGCATTTGCTAAATCTGATGTTTTTAACAGCATTCCACTACCTAATGTACCAGCAAGAGAAGCACCAAAAAAATTCAAACCATCTTTGAAAGTATTTACCCTGACTTTAGATTCAGCCTTTGCAAAACATCCAGTTCTCAAACAAGTGGAAAGAAGGGTATAAGATTTAATTACATGGAAAAAATCATCCAAAGCTACTAACTCACCCCTTTTCTGGAAATATCCCAGATGAACACAGAAAACCATTTCTCCCAGCAATTCAGGAAGAGGAAAAAAACAACAACAACAAAAAAACCTCAAGCCCATAAGCAAACAAGTCAATACATGAGGCTTCTTTTCCTTGCATAATAATCTGCACTTTATAAAAAGATAGATATGTTTAGTACCCAGTAGGCATGTCAAATAGTTATCATAAACAGTTCATAAGGCATTTGAGATTCAAAGTATCTGGCTCTGCTTGTTTCATATTAGATTAGTCCAAGCTAATTTTCTATTCATGTTGTGTACAGTTATTTGAGGTGGAAGGTTATCAACTCAGGGCAGGCAAACAAGACTCTGAGCTTCTGTCCCTTTGAAAAGCATAACTAAGTTATGTGCTTTCCCCCCCCATGTGTCATTTTTACACCCAGCATATAAATATCACACTGAGTGACGCTGGTGAATGTGTAAATGTGAAGTAAGTTTGGGGATATTAAAGCAGCCCCAACCTACCATCCCAGGGAAATCTGTGCGTCTGTGACTAAATGGGTAGTTATCATTTCCTGAGCTCCACGCTGGCAGCCAGCCAGCAGAGTGTGTACATTGAAATTAGAATAGATTGGGAGGCAGGACTTTGTTCCAAATTGATCTGGATGACGATAGCAATTCTGAAAGCAGCTCCACATTTTTAAAGGTTCATTGTGTGCCTCTAAAAAGGAGGGGGAGAAACATTTAGGAAAATAACAGGAAGGAAATCTAAAGCCAGGATATATACTTTTTTATTACTATTATTTTATTCTCTTACAGCATTGTTTTGTTATCATCAACATAAGAACAGGAGCTTGCCAACGTCACATGCAGAAATGCATGAAGCAGGAATGAAGAAAATGCTATTTCTAGTCATGTATTTATTACTTGGTAATTTTTCCTACTGCAAGTTCTTGCACTGTGAAGACCAAAAAGTTTTATCACTTGTGTTAACTCCAACAGGGAAAAAAATTGAATTGCTGTTAATAAGAGTAATACAGTTTTATCATGTGGTTGGTTCGTAAGTTTTTATCTATCAATTCACTGTTGAGTTTTACTTATGCTTTCAAATGGTAAGTGAACATACGACCCCAGCTTAGCTATTTTTTTTCCTGTAACATGCAACATCTACTGCATACAGCAGAATATTTTAGTAAATGTATGTGCTATATTTTTGTTGTTTGAACTCTTCCGTAAAATGATTTGTGAAATGGCAAGTCAAAAAAAATAAAGATGTCAGGCATCAGCATTAATTTCATTAGCTTACCAGAAGCCCTGATAATTTCTTATGCTTTGAATGAGTGCCAGGAAGATAGACCAGGCACACAGTTCACCAGGCATCAGAGTATTCAGGGTATAACTGCTTAAAAACAAGATCTGATACAATGCAAAAAAACCCTATATAACTCCTGAGATGACATACTTTTAAATAATTACAGCAGGAACTGACCTTGTGGCCCTATTTTTTCATTCCTTATGACTCAGTACAGAAGATGAGATAAAACTAACTGGAGTAATTCTGTTTACACTAAGTGCCAGAACTCTGTATACAGTACTCAGTGTTACCCCCAAACTGCTGTCTTTACATTGCTTGGACAATCGACATGCCAGCTCCATGTCGTAAGACATATTATGGTAAAAGGATGTCTGCTACTCTGAATGTTCAATACACAGATTTTCACCTCAGATTTGACCACCAATAAGAATACATTTTGTGGTATATCTGGGCCATTCCCCAGGGGGATCTCAAGAACTAGATTGCTACCTATGACTAGCTTATTTGAACATATACTTGCTCAAAGCAACGTACTCAGCTCAGTGACATCTTTGACCATCATTTGACATGACCCATGTTGAGTTATATCTTCATTCAAACATAGTAATTTCTGTAGGCCTAGGTTCTTGTTTTAAAGTACATGTTAAGTATTTTTAATGTATAGCCTTCAGCCATGCAGTTTGCATACTATCAGAGAAAAACAAAAATTGAAGAAAGCTCTGTTTTCTTTACATCAACAAAACTCATATTCTGTGCAAGCAGCCATTTTCATGGCCCTTTGCTATTGTCAGTGAGCACTGAAATAATCGGTGCTTCACTTCCTTCTCCTTCCGAGCAAAACAGATCAAGGCTTTCATGTTTAAAGCCATGCAAGGCATTCTTTAAACCCTTAAAACAATAATGTCAGGACCTAAGCAGTTCAAAGGAAACAGCTTCCTCAAAACTGGAAGCCTCTTTATCATGGGCAGCTGTGTCTCAGTGGAGCACAGCATCCCATCCTCCTGGCAGCACACAAATGTTCATTGCCTTTCATCTGGCTCCCCTTGCAGCTGCTCAGCAGCAGATCTAGGAGCTCCATAAGGATGTGATACAGCTCTCAGCTGTATTAGTGCCTGGCCTGACTTGTCCCAGTTTCCAGAAATGATCTGGCTAGTCTGAAAGCTACAGTGCAGCAGAGCACAATACCCACTTTCTCTGTCCTTCATGTGTCCATGCTAAGCCATAAATCTCAATGGAGCTCTGACTCAGCTGAGATCCTTGGAAGGGGAATTTCTCATGGTCCAGAGAGAAACATCAAATGGTGTTGAGGAAACATCACAGCCTCTTCTGTGAGCAGCTGGGGTCGTACACCAAAAAACCCCTCAAGAGAGCAGGGCGCTGCCAGTGTACTAAACAGATGCTTCACACAGATTCCCATGCAGTCAAGGAAGGCAGAATCAAACTCCCTGTCACCTGACATGCTCTAAAACTTTGTAGTGTTATAGTCAGGATACTTTAAAATAAAGATTTGCAGGTAGGGAAATAACTACACGTTACTGACTGCCAGCTAGGCTGTTACAACACTCACTCCTCACAGATACAGAGTTTGCTGCATACTGCAAATGGAGTCCCTTTTCTTCTCCTGTTCCATGACCTCGGGCTGTATTGGCTTCTTGCATAGCATTATGGAAAGAGAAGGAGAGAGGAAAAAAGGCTTTGGATATCTTCTCTCATAAGACACTGAGTTCTCTTTACAGCCAAATAGCTGAATATCATATACACATCTTCAGTGTTCCATTCTTTTTTTAAGATCTTGTTTGTAGGACCCTGATCAACATGAATGATGCCAAAACATTTACTGCACTCCAGAACATCACATTCCCAACAGTGAATACTGAGCTGCTCGTAATGACAGGTGTGTACCTCTCTCCCTTGTCTGTAAGACAGCAGTGTTACGTTTTAGTCTCCGTAAGTTAAAACTTCCCATTTACGCCTGACAAAGGGAATACGCAGAAGACATAGTACAACAAATAAGCAGCATACTACTGTTAAGTTAGAGCTGAACTCATACTGTCAGTACTTTCAGCCTAGCAGCCTTCTTTGGGGGGGTGGCTTGGCTTCCTTCTGTTCTCACTCAGATAGAGAGCATCAAGCATATTTTTAGCTTTCTTGAAATCAGCATTTGCAGTCCAGTACTTATTACACTTTTACTAAGCACACTTAAGAACCTCTCAGACAATTTTTAGAAGTGATCTCTGAAGTTTTAGGGGGCATGAATTTGTTGCAGGCACCAGGAAGAAACCTAGAAGGGAATACTTCCAAAGAATATTTTGTTTGTTGTCTGTTGCTATCTGGCTGTGGAAAGAAACAAGGATTATATGATGCCAGTGTCTATGCTTTAGTTCCTTTAATAACTTCTGAACCCACTGCTGGTTTTCTACCATCCTTGGTGGATAGAAAGTTTCTCAAATTTATTGAATTGTCAGAAAGCAAGTGAAGGATAAGAAACTCTGGCAACCTCACTGAGGAAAAACTTAAAATGAGAAATCAGACTTCATCATCACAGACACTATGAGCTCAACTTTAACATGCAAATCCATAGAAAATCAGGTTTGAGTACTACTGCTGCTCACCAGCTTAACTTCAAAGATATAAAAAAAATCTATATTTTTATGTACAAAATAACATCTGTAAAAAGTGAGGATTATCTCACATAGCTCTGCATAGGCTTTTTGTCTTCATTTGAATTAACTGAACAGCAGAACACAAACTGTGCTGTGTTATGTGGCGTCTGTATGACTTCCATATTCCTTAAGAAAATTTCAGGCAGCACTAAAATCTCTTTAGTATCATATCAGGTAGGTGATTTCTGACTACATATATGTATCTTAAGTTGCTGTTCCACACTTTCATCAACAAAGTATACACCCAGTGGAAGAGCTGCAGTAAAGTGCAAAATGAAAGATACAATATGAAAGATGGCAACCAATTAAACTTGCCAAAAAATTCCTTAACAAATAATCCCTTGAATGAATATGGCTTTTTTTTTCTGTACTCAAACTCCCCCTGGGCACACTGAAGTTTTCATTAAGACTCAAAATTATTTTAATGAACTTTTTTGAACAGTATGTGGCATACAGAGCCTTGGGTGACATGGTTTAGTGTGAGGTGGTCCTGCCCATGGCAGGGGGGTTGAAACTAGATGAACTTAAAATCCTTTCCAACCCTAACTATTCTATGATTCTATGATTCTATATGTTAGTCTCTTATGGGTATTGAATATTCAAAACTTGAACTGTACTTGTAGTTCCATTGCAAAACTGAGCCACATCCTTGCATACCCTATTATCCTCCCTTAAGAATGATCTCCTTACAATCCTCCTGGTGGTACCTGCTGAGTGGATATACATGTATTTCTTTCTTAGAAAAAGTTAAGATTATTAGGAATTTTACTAGATCAAATATATTTTTAATTTAAAATTTGGTGATCAAAAATATCTCTTAAGATTTGCTTGAAAGTAGCTGGGTCTAATAACTTTAATGAATATTGGTGGGAAGCAAATCCCACACAATGTGCAAGCACAATAAAACAGTCAAAACTAGCACTTTGATAATATATGAATATTTATGGACTTATTTACAGTAACTATATCACACAACATGTCTAAACAGCGTCTTAAAACTGTTCTTCATCTATAAAGGTTTAATATGGGGAAACATAATTTATTCAGTCCTTTGCTCATTTTATTCTATCCCAGAATGTTTTGATAGTTTTTTTTCTCACTCCCTCCATAGCTTGTGTGCTGTCCTTGCCAATAGCTTCCCTCAAGTACTAACCCAAGTATCTTTTGATGCAAGGTTACACAAAGGCAGGAGACACAAAATCCGAACTGTTGTGTGAAGATATATATTGGGTTTTCATTATGAAGTTTCCGCCCTTTGAAGTTTCAAGGAAACTACAATTTCCTTTCTCCTGCTGTAAGATATATATTCACTCACAGTTAAATACATCTTGTATAACAATTCACTTCCCAGGCCTCAGCAATACTTAGGTGCAGTTCAAACAGAGCCTTTAGTCAAGACAAAGATCCTCAAAAAAAATCTTTATACTTACATCCAGGTGCTGATGAAATCAGCAAAGAAGGGAGTTTTAAAATCATCTGCTTACAATAGTGTGCATCAGATAAACTCTTGCTTGCCATGCGGTGTCAGATTGTACTCCACAACAGTAGTGACTACTCTTGGGAGCTAGCCATTTATCATGTTAAAAGCAAGGACTTCCAAGGCCAATAGGCTTTAGTAGCTGTATATAAAAAGTGGTTGTATTTTTATGCCTTTGCTAAGTTTTGTGGCTAAGTGGCTCACCTCATAAGCACTATGCTATGTAAGCCATACGCAGAGTGAGTATTTATGCAAAGCATCCCACTGAGTTTAGTGAGGCTATTCCTGTATGATCTAGAAAATGCAAGTGTGGTTCATACAGTGGAGGCCTCAGCATGTGCCTGAGATTGCACAGAGCTCAAAAAGTGATGGCCCTGCAATCTGCTGGCTGAAGCTTGCAGGGGAGACAAGCAGAGAGCAGTAAATTAGAACTGCAACACAGAGCTGTGCCATCATCACTTACAAGTACTTATAAATTGTTTATCCTCCCCCTTCATGCTGTAGCTATAGGCTTTCGTGTTCCTACATCTGCTAAATATGACTGCTCTGCTTACTTACCTGTCTCCCAGAAAGGTAGCAAGGCTCACTTACAGCTTACATCACACACTAAGGGGTGAAGCACCAGCTCTGTGCTGAGCATTATCATCTGTTTTAATTTTGATTGATTTCCTTTTGCCTGTATTTGATCAGAGTAAAGGCAAACATGGAGAGGAAAAGCTAACATGACAAAGCTGACTTTTTCCTTCTCTGTGGATGTGAGTCTAATAAAAAAGAGTGCAGGAGGGACATCATAAGCTGGTATTAAATGGCTTGGCTTTCACTCAGATACTCCCTTTGGCTCTCCATCATAGTCTCCTCCTTTAGCTCACCACAAGCCACCCCTTTCCAGAAGCAGCTACACAGAGCAAGAGCAAATGCGTGCAGTGCCTTATCATTCACCAGTAAACCAGTCAGTTGTAATGTTCAGGTTTGCACAAAAATGTTATGTTGGTCCATTTTCAGACAATCTGGCTTAGTCACTGTCTCTGCATTAACTGTCAGTAAATGCAACCCAGGGCCATTGCAGTGTCCTCACCTCCATATGGAGGTCTGAGCACAGATCATCTATGGACTGGCATAATCCTACCACCTTGTTAACAGAATAAATGGGAATAAAAGAAAACGAAAACTTGTTCTTACATACTCCTTTTCACCTAATGAGAACACCATGCTTTGCTGTTAAACGTTATTCTTAGTGTCCCCATGGTAATTTGATCATCTAAGATGCAGGAGGGATTGGCTTAGTCAGTCGTGCTAAAGGGCTCGTGGCAGAGCTGAGATCTACATATCTTTACTCCCAGCCCTCTGCTTTGACCATTAGATGATATTAATGACTAGATTTTTTGAGGTTATATGAAAGCATGCTCAGACAAGCACTGTTTCCAGGCAATATCATGGAGATATCTCCTTCCTTTAAAATTGACTGCAATTGAAATGCTACAATAAGCTCCATTTAATATATTGCCAAGCTGACATATAGCTTCAAATTCAAGCTCTGAAGTCTCATCTTTTTAAGAGCAGAAACTCTTCAGTCACTGAGAAAGACCTGAAAAGTTCCTGTAGTCTCAGAGGACGTATTAACCTCTGGTGGCAATCTATCTTAATTCACCAGAGAACACAGGTCAACATAGTCTGACAAGAAGCATGAGGAATTAGCAGAAGGAAAAAGCCTTCTAATGGCCTAGGGTATAAACATGATTATAAGGGAAATTTATAATTTTGCCCAGCAAATTTCAAGTAAACCAGCCAAGCTGCATTAGGATTTTAATGACATTTTCTTTTACTACCAAGGACACTGTGCCAGAAGCCCTCAGGCCTGCCTGCAGTCATATTACTATACTTGCAAAGCATACTGACCCCAAAGACTGTGCAGTCTATTTCTGTCACAGATTAAGTGACCTCTGCACTTCTTGTGTCTAGCTGTGGAGAAAGCTGCAGGTGGAGGAATGTTCGTCCCTCAGTTAAGCTAAACCTTTGTTTGCTGTGTTCACATGAATAACTCATAGGGCCTTGGCATCATGAACAGCAGCGCTGACACAGTTGACATGACAGCACTATAGGCTGAATCCCGATCTGCCCTCCGAGGAGAAGATGGGATGTTTGCTCGTTTCATGTTTCACCAAGTCGGGCTGCTCAACTATTTATAAGATGAATAGAAGTTTCCACTACTTCAGCTGACACACCTGCCTTTACCTAGCAACTGCTCATAGGGAGCCAGATGAGACAGAGGAGGCTTTGAGAGGCGCAGCACTGCAGGGAGGCTGCTGCCACCACCTCTGCCAGCACTCTCCCTGATGGCTCTGTCCTCTTGGCTGCCCCTCAGATAGAGCTATTTATACTCAGCACGGCTCAGTGGAAGAAGGGCCTCCCTGCATCACCTTCCCCAAGTGATGAGTGGCACAAGAGCAGTATGAAGGTCTGTATTCACCTCAGGTGGCATGGGGCATGGTATGGGTACACTTCCCTGCCTGGTATGGGGGGACCATTGCCATGGTGCTACCACCCGTCCAACTGCAGCACAGCCACATGTGCTCCCCACGCCATGTGGGCACTTTGAGGTTCCTGGTGGTCCTTGAGAGCGAAAGGAGGCCACTCAGCACCAAGCACAGACCATTGTCACACAGCTCCAGAGCCAAGGGAGGGAAAGGAGCACAACCCAGCTCAAAGCACTTGACCAGAACTCGGCTCCCTGTTGAATTGTGACTTGTTACACACATAGTGCCCGAGGTCACAGATTTCACATCTCATGTATCTGTAGGGTCTCTCGGGCAACCTGTTGCCACCAGGCTCCCAGCAGCAGAAAAGACATAACCATGGCATAACCATGTGCAGCATGTCACCACAGGCTGATCTTCCAAAGCCTCGTAAGGGAGAAAAGACACTTTAATAGTGATTAATATATAGACAAGCTAGTACAAGTGTGGAAGACCACGTGAAAAATGACTCCGACTTTCATGCCATAACTGTGGATAGGGCTTGACTAAAGTCTGCAGTAACAGGCCCAGAGCCAGAGGCTCCAGAAGACCTGCTTTTAAAGTAATACTGAGTCCAGTCCTAGTCAGGAAAAAAGTCCCACAATCCTGGTGGCTTCAGACACACAGAAACTGAGAACATCCCAACCCATGATGCTGCAGCCCAACTTAAGGCAGAAATTGACAAGGATATTTAACAGACAAAGAGGAGGTGGCAGCAAGCGGGACACGTGCTGGCACACATTCATCATGCATGCTGTTGCCAGGCTAAGCAAAAAAAATAAAAATTAAAAGAAAGAAAAAAAATATCCCAAATTAAACGTGGTTACAGTTACTACGTGTCCCTTCCATGCCTGTCCTCAGCAGGATGGGCATGGGGATACAGCCCACAGCAGTGCCCTCGGCCAGCCAGTACAGTCTGTGGCAACTGGGAAGCCAGAGCTTCCCCTCAGCAGGGAAAGGGGCTCTTGAAGGGGGCTATTTTCTTTCTCTGATGCCTAAAATCTTTACCTACGAGAGTCTGATGCTTTTGGAAAGGGAAGATTTTAACTAAATGTGAAGTACTCTTGTTGTTCGCAGTATCATACTCATGAGGCAGCTTTACAGGCAGGATATTTGACTACATGGTTTCAATGCTGAGGATGAAAAGAGCATAATTACTGCAGTGTTGTGAATTATATATCTGAATGAAAGAGTTTACCAAACAGCAGCCAGGAAAGAAGACAAAGCAGGGTAGGGTTTATGGTTAAAATTAGATTGACCTGAGTTCAGATAATAAATGTTGGAAAAAAAGTAAATGTGATTTGGAAAGGGAAAGGAAAAGGTGCTCTCAGGAGACATAGTTCAGTTTCAAAATATCTCATGCTATTCACAAAGAAACAGCCTGTGCCCAAATATTCAGCAGCTTTCCTCCCCTGTGCTTAATACATGCTCTTAAATGAAGAGATGTGAGATCCAATGTGAGGGAGGGCAGGGGAGAAGGTTCCCAGCAGCAGGCGAAGCTGAATCAACAAAGTCATCCTTTTGTATTTCAGTAAACTCAGCCAGGGATTGATGGCAATCTGCAGGCTGTATCTTCTATTCAGCTCCTCTCCCTCTCTTCCCTTCTCCATTCCTCCTCCCCAGCCCAAGCACTGCTGTTCAGCTTGCTAGCGAGCTGTTTGAGCCGTTAAAGCTGTTTGCTGGAGCTCTCTTTAAAACTGAAAATCATCCTGACATCATCCACCTTGCCTTAACACCCACCCACTTAGGAAATCTGAAAGCTATGTATCTCCTCAGAGGCTGCTAATGCTATTAATTCTCCTACCTTAGCAGTCGATCCAAAATGTGAAAGCAGGTTTTCTGCAGATTCCTGGGCTACAGCACATTCTTCTGCATTTCCCATACACATTTCAATGCCTGTTTCTCATGGTTAAAAATAAAAAAGCCTGATTCAACACTCTCCTATTTCATATTTACAGGACTGAAACACCATTGGTTTTTACCTGCATAGCACAAGCCTTCACTCCCTAAACCTTTTTGTGATTATTTCTCTGTTTCTTGCCAGGCAAAATTGCCCTCTCCAACCACAGCCAGACCATTCCCCAAACTCAAGCTATCTGATTTAAAGATATCATGGATCTCTGTAGCTTGCAATTTAGACATGCTTATATGAGGGGCACAACCCCTTTCACATGTACAATGGTTGCCATGGGTCTCACACACAAATGCCTACCTAAGCACTGTTACTAATTTATTTATCAAATTTATGTAATTGCTGAATGATCAGATGCTTTAATTGCCCACCAGATTTTTATATCCTTACTACACCAGGAAGGTAGTCTTAAGGTGCCAAGTTTACCTCCTCCGCCCAATATCATCATCTGGAAATGGAGCAACACCTACCCTGCTCTTAGAAAGTTTACTTTCAGCATGATATATCCTTCCACAAGGGTCTGTTATCCCAAGGGGATACAGAAAATCATGTACTGCAAATGACTTGATCTGGAACCCTGTCTTCAAAAGGGGGCTTTTAAGAAAGCAAAACAAGGGAACATCCAGTTTCCGTGAAAGCAGTTTCAGCTATCCTAGATTCCATACAAGAGCCTTGGGTAAGTTTAGTCCCCTGTGCAGGGGAATGTGGGTCCAAGAGAAGCCAAAAAGGAGGATTCATGCAGAGAGCAGGAAAAGTCTGCCTTGTTGGCAACACTCAGCTCCTCAGGTGTGATAGAGACAGCGAAAGCAGACTTTGCTTTAGCACAAAACAACACAAAATGCTGGAGGTATAAATAAGAAAGGCAAGCCTTAGCACTGCTTTGAAAAGGCCTCAAAACAGCCTTAACAACCGAGTTTAGCCTGTACATCTTCCCTGTGTGTTCTTGATTCAAAGCAGATAATCTTATCTGATAGTCAAAGCATAGAGACAATACTCAAATGCAGATACAATGCAGTATGCAGTCAAGATCACCAACACATTTATTGTGTAGAAAGAGATGAAAATATTGCAAGGATTGTATTGAGACATCTTTAGCAGCCCTTACATTATAAACATCCTAAGTCCAAAAAAACCAGCACATTTGACAATAAGGCAGAAGACTGCATCAGGATCCATGTCTGCTGCATGTGACATGGCCAATGACAGTGTACCGAGGTGAGAAAAGGGAGAAGAATTCAATCAGGTGAACTGTTTTCATGATTGTTCTGATCTAGACAGAGACCTGACAATATTGATCAAAGTTGGTAAAGCATAAAATGCTAACTAAAGCAGGAAAATGACCAGATGAAACACAGTAGCATGGGAATGACTTAATCTTTCCAAAACGTTTAGTTAATTCAAAAGGTAACTAAGACTCAAGCGTCCCTTGGGAGCCAACAGTGTAATACTCCATTTCATTCCACGCACTATGACTTGAGACAAGATCTAAGGAGGTCACAAGCAGCATAATGGGAAAGGTCTATTTTAAACCTCAGCCAGTGGTGGAAATAAAACTCATTCTTCTTTGGAGAAATGCTAAAAAGTAGGTTACAGGTTTGTTTACAATGACAGCTTTCTGTTTGTTTTACCTGATTTCCAGTAATCCTGCCTCACTCTGTGTTGTGGTAGCACAGACCATTCTTTCCTTTTGTGGTGACTTCATTTAAGCAGCAATATTCAGTTTAGACTAACTTTATGGATAGGTTTGATGTGTTGGATCTTCTACTATACATTAAAAAAGAGGATGCTGCTGAGTATACAGGCATGGGAATTGTATCAGGCTGGGGAAGACCAGCATCGTGCCATGAAAGTGCAGGGAACCAGAAGGAACTTGAGTGGCTGGCAAAGCAACAAGCCCCACTTAATTATTTCTATCATGCCTAGTATGCTGTAGCACAGCACAAACCGAATTCACATCAGACCCATCACTATAAAGGGGTCTTAGGAGTGGTTATAAATGGTCATGTAAATGAGAGCTAAAGCCCATATTTTCCAACAGTCAGATCAGTCTTTTTTTGCCTTTGTAGTGTTAACTGTAAGGAGCTCTTTTAAAGTTAATGATGTAGATGAGGAAAAAAATTAGGCTCAAACCCCCAGCTTTTTTGTAGCTACAGATTTCAAAACCATCCAGAAAATCACTGTGAGCTGAACTGCAGCATTTGGAACATCAGCTGAAGACACACGTGAGTAAGGACAGCTGGATAGTGTAGTTTACTTCATAGTCTATGTAACATGGGCATGAGATTCAAAAAGCTAGCAGCATATGTACGCTGGCTGTAGGGTGACAGCCAAGCTGGATCTGCAACATCCATGGCGGTACCCAGTCCTGACCCCAGAGGGTTCTGACAGCCACAAAAATTGTGGCATCAAGGTAACATAACAGCATGAGAATAACATTACTTGGAGGGGGTTACTTACTCCTACTTCCCACCTTCACTTGCCATCTGTGCTTGAATTAGCTGGAAATAAGATGGTCTTAGGAGGATATTATCTGCCCTCAGACCCACACTAGTTCGCTGACTGCACTGTACAATGTACACATTAGCCCCAGTCTGCCCTATCTCAGGGATCTCTTTGCTCCATTACAAGGTGTGTATATACACCCTTATTATCCTTTAGCTTACGCCATCCCTTGAATGCCTCTGAAGCCACATTCACAAACTCCTTGAGGGTTGAACACTGTGGCCATGAAAGAATAAATAGTTAAGTCTAAAGATGCCTAAGTAGTTTCCCTGTCCGGATGAAACCCCTGCTTTGCTCTCAAGAGTCGCACACGCATTGCTGAGTGCTGGGGAGCAATGCCAGGTCTGAGAGGAAATACCTTTCAAATGTCACTGTAAGTGTCCTGAAATATTGACAAATCAGAAATCTACACAATTATAAATTAGATATTTGATTACTGACAGAAAAAAAAAAAAAAACCAACAAAACCACCCAACGTGTATTCTGTCAAGTATTAGTCTGTTGTAAAAATCAATCCCTTCAGGTAAGCCCCTTTCATTCTCCAAATCCCTTCTTTATTTTGGATTGCCACAGGCTTTCCCTGCACCTAGCTGGAGCCAGGCTGCTGAAACACAATGTCCAATGTGCCAATTTTCCTAAATTAAAAGGCCTCTAATCATCATCATCTTTATCACTGTACTTAATCTCTGCCTACTCCACAAGATCATTCCTCTTTCTATGTGGGGTAGAGGTTGGTTTTCCTTTTTGATTTTTGCTCCTTCAGGGACTGAACAAACAAACCCACTTAAATTATAGGGACTATTATTTCCCCAGAGGAAGCCTAACACAACTGTATTCTTTCTTTTCTGAAGAGTACACAATGGTCCTCCAGGTTATCCTCTCCTCACCCTAGCATCTTCCACAAATGTTTCACCAATCGTTTTACCTCCATGTGTTTACCTGTAAGGCTTGCCAAGGACAAAAGGATGATAGCTACTTGAGCATAAAGGTAGTTTAGCTTTACAAGGGCAAAAATGGAGATGGAAATGAGATCAGCAAAAGCACTGCAGCTCTATTTCCCTAATGAAGCAGAACTCTCACATTGAGCTGGGCTTACACGCTGTAATCAAGTACTCTTCTCACAATTCTGGGGTTATGGAGAGCCCTGCACGGAGCAAGGTAATTATCAGCTGCCACTGCTCAGAAGGGCTTCGTTCCCCTCTTCGTTTTGCTCAGTTGTCAGCTTATAGTAAGGAAGGAAATGAAAACACCTTTCAAAAGTGCCTGTAGCAGGAAAAAGACCTGCTCAGTACATGTGCATCCTCTCTGACACCACCCAAAAAAGAGGACAGAGGGGGATCAGACTCTGGTCGCCTTTGTGAAACATGTTTTTGTAAGGATGAGATAAGCCTACCTCTCAGTCTGCTTTCTGAAGGACTACACTGTGGAAATAGCTTCATGAATAGCACTGAGTAAGTGTTTTGAGGGTATTCCTAGTACTGAAAGGCAGGGCATGGTGGACAGCCTAGAAAAGAATAAAACAGATGGGGAGATAACGTGAGGCAGAGTGAAATAAAACCATGGACTCTCAGAAGGATCTGGCAATTTTGCTGTTCACTAAGATTTTGTCTTGTTCTTTAGGAAATCTATTTCTACTGATTTCGTTAAGATTCTTTTTCTCCCTTCCCCCCCCCCCCCCTTTTTCTCCCTCCTCCCTCCCTCCCTCTCTTCCTTCCTTCTTTCTCTTCTTTCCTTCCTTCCCCTCTTTCATTCCCTCTTTCTCTACCTCCCTCCCTTTCAACTTGTGTTTCCTTCCTCCTTCAGAGAAGGAGCTGAGATTCACAGCCATCCACATAAAAGCTCTGACTTCCTCATAGGGAATGAACATTAGTGCAGGTGCAGGTGTGTGATTCTGATGGCATTTAGATAGTGATGGTGATAAAGAGTTCTCTTTTTCTTTCCAAATGTGCAGAAAGGACTCTGTGAAGAGTTTGTTTGGAAACTTCAGTGGGACTACAGGACCTGAGACAAAGTAATGCTTTGATATTCATAAGGATACAATTTTCCAGGCACTGCATGCCATAAAACCTAGCTAGGCAACACATACAAGCAAAATAAAATGTCAGTGAGAAACAAGTCAGAAAATTGCACTGAGCAAATTGTTCTAGAATAACAAGACATGTTTGCTCCAAAAAAGCACCAGAAAGCTTGATTGAAAAGAATTTAACTTTTATTTAAGAGCATAAACAGATGTGAAAGAAAATCACTAGGCAAACTGTTCTCAAGATATGACCTATGGCAAAACAAAGGGCTTGTTCCAACTCACCCCATCATGTAAGGTACACACAAAAGCTCTTGAGCTGAAATGTCTCAAAAAAGCAGACTGTGAAGGCATGAGGAAAAATGAGAAAAAAAAAAATAGGATCTTATAGGAGTATGAAGGAGATTTTCATAACCACAGAAAGTTCGAGGTTAGCAGGGATGTCTACTTCAACCCCTCGGCTCAAAGCAAGGTCAGCTTCAGCAGGTTGCTCAGGTCTGTGCTCAGTTAGGTTTTTAAAACATTCAGGGATGGAGACTCCACAATCTGTCTGGGCAAACTGGCCCTGTGGTCAATTGCTCTTACAGCAAAATAAATGTTTTCCTACGTTTAACTATTTTGTGCCCACTGGCTCTTTTCCATTCATTGAACACCACTGAGAAGAGTCTCACCCTGTCCTCCTCTGATGGAGGGTTCATTTATCTCCCTCCATCAGGCATTTATGCACATTTATAAGATCCCCCTGAGCTTTGTCTTCTCCCGGCAGAACAGTTTCAGCTCTCTCAGATTTTCTTCATACAAAAGATGTTCTAATCCTTCAAACATCTTTGTGGCCCCTCACTGGACTCAGTCCACTGTGTCCAAGTGTCTCTCATACTGGGGAACCCATAAATGGACCTAGCACTCCAGCTGTGTCTCACCAGGGCTGAATGAGGCAAGGGGGAGTCAGTGTACCAACTTAAAGGATGAAATCACTGCCAAAACATATGATAATTTGACATGAAGGGTAAACTAAAAATTATCTGACAGCAGAGTACATCAAGGAGCCCAAGAAAACTCAAGTGCCTGTACTGTAGGAACTTGACAAAAGATGAACAGCTTCTGAACTTTGTGAATGTGGTTGGCTCAAAAAAACTGGCAAAGGAGCATGAAGTTATTGCAAAGTCAAGATTTTTCTACTTCCAAACAGGTAAAAATTATCATTGAGCAACTCTTTAGGGAAGTTGCAAGCTGGAATGTACATATGTATGCCCACATAGGAAAATATGTGAAAGCACACAAATAATGAAGCTTCTGCATGAGCTTCTCAGTGACCTGGAAAGAATGTTCCCGAGAAACATTTTGCCTGATGAAAGCAGTGCTGCCAGTGCTTACTTCATCTTTGGCAAGGCAGGGTGGCAAGTGAGATTTTCATTTGACTGAACCATGATACACTTAATGGTTAGGGAACTGCTCACATACACACCAGCACAGCTTTCCAAATCCATTCCCATCAGAAAATACACACAAACTGTGACCTGAGAGGATTGTAAGATGTTAACAAAATACATAATGGGCTCCATGTGGAAATTCAACTACCCTCATTTAAAAAGTATTTGTTAGTCATAGTCCAAATGCTAAGAAAGACATACATTTTCATATCTGAAAACTGAGCAAAATATAGGAGGGACTAGAGGAGAGCTGAGGTCATTTACCTCAGGCCTCCTCTTATAAGAGGCTAGCTGGAGTTCTGTAATTACACTGGAGTTGTGTATTACATTCTGTATTACCCTATAATACATGTATTCACATTCCCAACCTTTGCCATATGTTCTTAGGACATCTGCATGCTCATGACCTCCCATGTACTTTCACAGTAGCCTGATTCTACAGCTATTTCTTAGAAACTTCCTTTCCCTGGCAATTAATGTAGCTCAGTTTTTGCTTTGAAAAAAAAAACCTGTTTCAGTGCTATAAAAAATATGCCTGGAGAATCTAAACCACTTGCCAGGAATGAGAATTTGGTGATGAGTGGAGGAAATGAACAGAGGTCTGTGCACACAGGATGCTGGAGGCTGGAGGAAGGAATCCTGCAGGGAACAGTTTCACCCTACTTTGGTTTGCAAGTCAAATACAGCTTTTGAATCATAATTAAACTCCTGCTGAAAGTCTGACTTTCAGTTTCTGAACTAAGTAATGAACACAACCAAAAATGAATAATGATGCCTCAACACATTCCTTCTCAAAAGCAGCACCAAGTAGCCAGCAATATTGAAGACCCAAGTATTTAAGCGTGCTAAAATAAATATCCTCAGAACTTGACCTATTCCACCCGGGCAGGTAGCAGCAAGCCCATATCACTCTATATTTTCTTTGATCATCTTGGAACAATTTATCCTACAGATGTATATATTCCTCAGGAAAATTATTGATATTCTATTTTTATAGAAAAAAATTATTAGCAGAAGTCCAGCAATATGAGTTGAAATTTGGATATCTGCCAAATAGCAGTTTGGTAAGCATTCAGTCTTTGTTTCAAGTTCCCAAGAAGCTGTTATATATAATTCAACAGTTCTCACTGATGAGACATGGCAAGAAGAAAAAACAGACTTAGCATTGAGTGGGGAGAAATCCAAACTAAGAAACTTTTCTTGTGGATCTGAGTTGGTGTAAGTGAGCTAAGGAGCTAGCAGCAGCCCAGGAGAATGGCAAAAGGCAGTAAAAAGGTGGGAGGCAAGGAGGCACACTGCTTGGGGGCAGCAGGATACCCAAGAACTGGAAAGAAAATGAGAGGAAAGCAGAAAGCATAGTAAGGAAAAAGAGTAGGGAAGGGGTGAGGGGACAGAATATTGAAGGATGAGGTGTACACAAAGCAATGGAAGTGAGACATAGCTATAGAAAGTCAGGGAATCACCGATATGGGTAAAATCAAGAAGAATATAGTATTGATTTTAAAGCTTTAGAGATCAGAAAATAGTACGAATTTTAGCTAAAGTATAACTCTTCTAAACCTCTCCTAAATCTCTAAATTGGGTGAAACCCAAATGGTGAGCACACTGTTAAATGAATGAAGAATTGCAATAGCAGTGGTATTAAAGGTGAATACCAATCCTGCAAAATGTAACAAGTGGTTATTAAGAGCAGCTGCGGAATGTTCCTGAAGTGAAAGGTAAATGTACTTAACATTTCTTCCTGATGAGCCATTAATTCTATCTAATCAGGACCTCAAATAACTTGTTTCTTTCTTTTTATTATTGGATTTCCTCATAACAACTCAGGGATGCATTACTTCCACGAATGTGTAGGTCTTGATGTTGAAATAATATGGAATCACAGCTTTGTGGGTTGGGAGAAGTGGTATTTTGCTGCAATAATAACACCATTTCTGCATAACAAGCTACTGACCTTTGTTCTTCTCGTCAGCAAATAGACCATCTTTGTAACAAAAGTAAAGCTGAGGGATTTGAAAATGTCAAAATAGCAAGCAACAAAGAGCCCTTGGCCCATATAAATATTTACATTTGAAATATCCATTTGCTGAGCTGAATATTTCAGCTGTTGAGGGCAGTCTGAATCTCATTACATCAGCTCCACAAGCCTATTGGTGCTCTTGCTTTGAACACAGACAAGAGCAGCACTTTTATTGTGTGATATGCACATTCCAAGCACCCAGCACACTTACAAAGTGGGCTGTATTTGAGCAGTGCTGTGTCTCTGCTATTCAATTTTTATGATTGCATCCAGACTCCACAGCTGTGTAGCTTTCTAATATTGAATACAAATCCCTCACAAGACAGCTGTCTTGGATATTTTTTATTTTTTTTTTTATTAACAAGGAGGAGAAGAAAACCCTTCTAAAACCAGTCTCAGCAACACGTTGCCTAGTGGAAAATCCATTTTAATTCACTAATTATTCTGATCTGGAGCTGCAAAGGGTAAAATATTGTCCAATCCTTTAAATTCAGGGAGATTAGTGCATGCAGCTCTTTGTCTAGATGCAGCCAGCTCAGCACCCCCTTGAGCCAGTCTTCCTCATGACCGACACATAAAGAGGAGCCTCTGTGAGCAGACCTGGTCCTCCATCCTGCCAAAGATCCTTCTGCCCCTGTACCCTTGAGAGGCACTAGGTCTTTGGGATAGGACCAGAGGAGAAGAAGGAAGAAGGAATATGAAGGTATGTCTTCTCCCTTTGCAGCTTGCTTTGCAAAGGAAATTCATGCAAAAGTCATCCCAGCTCCTTTCTGGGAATGTCAATATAAATGGACTGCAGGGACATCTGCCAGGTCAATAATTCTTGCAAACAGTGATTCTATTTAATGTCTGCCTCCCAGGAGAAAGTCTGGGGGCAACAGGCCACAGGTGGCCTGTTTGCTGGAGGCAAAGGGCCTCCAGTGGAATCACCATGAGCTTCCCCATGGGCATTGTCACCCTTCCCCTTTCAGCTGGAGGCAGCCTGCCCCAGGAAATAAAACAGTAGAAGCCCAGGAGAGGAATGCAGATGCATCTTTCTCTGTTATGGGTGTGTGTTCAAGAAAGAGAGATCCAAACTGGCATTTTTCATGTAATTCAGTGTGGTTGCTCTATAGTTTTCTGAACTTCAGTGTGTATTTTGCATTGAATACTCCAAATTATATGTATTTTTACTGTTCCAGCACATTTGGAAGTGTTTTGTATAGGCTGCTTTGTTACTTCTGTAGATTTCAATAAATAGCTGAGATACTGTTGTGGGCCCCTTTTTAGTATCTACTTGTCTGTTTTCATACGTATGCTAAATATCTTCACTGTGCTGCCTTCACTTCAGGAAAGGCTCTAAATCAGGCATTACTGGCTTAAGCAACTTGGTCCTCAAAAGTCCTTTACTTTCACTTATTTCTAATGGATTTTACTTTATTCTTCATGAATATCCTGGTGAAAGGCAGAGCTAGAGAAGTTTCCCAGGTCTTCAGATTTATGTTCCAGTATGGTTGTATTCCATCTTACTTTCCAGCGCTTCTATGGCAAATTCTATTGCTCCTATTAATATTTTATAAACCAACAAAAAGCTGTGAAATGAATCAAACCCAAGTTTAGTGATCCTATAAATGATAAATTGGTAATATATGTAAAAGTTGGCCTAATGGTTGTATTTCCATTTTTTCCTAAAGTTCTTTATAACCAACATTATAATCTGAAGGGAATTCTGTGATAACATAATGATCCTGAGACTTGTGGTTGTAACAATGTGCCAGAATATGGAGTACGTTTACAACCAAAGCATCATTCTGGCTCAGCCCATGTAAACTATAAATGCTTTGTGAGTATGCTTTGCCTGGGATGTAACAGACAACAAATAATTGCCTGTAGTGTGCTTTAGCTTTGTCCAGGTTCTGTGAAAACACTCTCTTCCTTTATCAGAGCTGATTTTTTTTTCTCACCACTAGCTAACTGATTAAGAGGAAATGTGCACTTGCAGATGGAAAAACACAGTGGCTGCGATTAGAACTAAAAAGCAATATACAACTCACTCTAGGCAGCAATAGATGACATTCATAATAAGGTTTATCACTGTTTCCAAGAACTTTTATATTAAGCCATTACTTTATTGTCTATGTGTAAAACTGGATAGTTATATAATGGAAAATCCTTCCAAATCAAAGTTCAAGCATACAAAGTTGTCTTCATTGCTGCAATTAAGTAAGTTTTATTACTCATACCAAATGCATGGGGTGTGAGAGCTAAAGAAGAGCTGGCAATAATAAAAACATATGGGGACTGTTGTAAATGCTATAAATCATTTGTAACCAAATAAAGGAGCAAGCACCTGACCACACATACACAGACATACACCAGTACACATGGGGCTACTTACGCGCTCTAACACAAAGGGCAATTTTGCAATTCAAAGACTAATGTTTATGCACCTATGAACAGCTATTTGAAAGCTGTGTGTCATCTGTAAAACATGATAGCTGCTTGCAGCTCATGCCTTCGTAAGCCAGAACATGGAGATGTGCACACCGTTTTTCACTCATGGTCCTGCTTTTGGCAGCCCAGCACAAACCAAGAACTGCAGGTTCTAATGTGCACCATAGTCACAGCCACAGTTTCATGATTCAGAAACCACAGCTTTTACAGCTTGTTGCCATTAATAGCCTGGGTTATGTTGTTCTTGACCTTTCTCTCTGAGGGGGTGTTCAGGACACAGTGAGCTTTTTTGTCTTACCCCCTCAAATGCTTTCTCTAGGCAGACTGGGACTTCCCTGTGCCAGTGGACCAGGAGTCTTGCCACCTCCCAGCTTCCACAGTGAGTGTTATGTCTTCCAGCCTTCCTGTCAGCCCACAGAAGGCTACAACAGCAGCATCTCAAAGCATGTGCTTTCTCACAAAGGTGATAGTCATGGAGGAAATGGGCCTTCTGAGACACCACCTGAGGGGAGGTACCTGCACAGTGTCCACAGCAGAAAGCTAAATTCAAGACATCACTTACCCTGCTCCTTGCCTCAAGGTACTGAAAGACATATTCAAGCCAGCTACAACTGGATATCCCCATGTATTGTCTGGAACCTTCCCCTCACAAGGACTAACCAACCTCACTCTGATTAGCCTGAGATCTGGTGTCACATGTGTACATGAAAAGCATCTAGGCACTTATTAAATATGCATTTCCCTTCCTACTAACATCGTTCCATCAATATTTTAATGACATGTTGCCTTTTAGATTGTGTTCCTACTGTAACATGAGGTCCCTGCTGGGGCAGACAGACACCACAGAAATGGATGTGTTTATGGATTACATTTGTTTCAGCATGAAGAGTTGTCATTAGTGGTGATTTTTGTTTTCAGGAAATGCCATCTCTATTCATTCTATCAATAAAGCCAACAGGGCAACATGAAGGTGTACAAAGTCAGGCTGAACATATTCAAGCAGCAAAAGATAATTATTTATTGCCAAACAGAGCTAACTTGTGATCAAGCTCATTAGATTAAATTTAACACAGTGCAAACATGCTGACTTTATTGACATAAATGAGAAGTCATTTTGATGACTATTTCTGGCGTGAAATTTATGTCTGTATAAAGTTTGCCTGTGGGTTTTATTTCCTGCGTTTTATACTATCCCTTTCTCATTTTGTGTTTTTCCTCTCCTTTGGTTATAGACTAATCATCGCCAAGTCTCAGTCATTTGCTTGAAAAACAATAGCTGGCAGTCATTGTGCTAAACAGCCCATTTGGTTATCCTTGACACAATCTGCAGTGTTCTCAGTTATTGCACTTGATAGGCGGCATTAAGGTTTCCATGTTCTTAGTCACTTTCTTGATTTTTCATGTTTCTTATGCTCAGGAAACAGCTTTTCCTGGAAACATTCCAAGAGAATAAAAGCCTGATTACAGCCAGTACCTTGGGATAATGGCATCTGAGATCCAAATCCCATAAACTTGGGGGGTTTCTTGAAGTTGATAACTCTTACTATAAAGGTGAAAGGCCAGATTATGCCATTTGTGTTCACACTAAGTCATTCCACAGAAGTCTGCAGAACTAGTTATGACAGAAACATTGTTCAGTGTGAGTAATTTTCAGATAGTACAGTCTAAGAATTTGTAGCACACTGTATTATCATGAGCTGGGATGTATTAGACTGGCAGAGAACTGCGCATCTCAAATACCACAAAGTTACTCTATACCACCAAAAAAACTCAGTGAAGGTGCTGTGGCTGGCTGAAGGTTCTCAGACAACTCTAAATCACTGTTTGAGGAATGGATGTGTAGCCACCACACAGGGAAGGAGACTTTCCCATTTGCCGGGTGAAAGCTCCCTCTTTCCCCTTGGTCTCAAGAAAGTCTCTAGCATCTTTTGTGCAAAGCAAGAGAAAGTAGTATGAAAGGGTGCAGAAAGCTGATGCAAGTGCAGTGACACCCATGTTCAGGTAGAGACAACCTGGTCTGAG
>JBCJKH010048900.1:0-18428 GCA_039877255.1 Loriculus beryllinus
AACCCATTCCAGTGCCTCAGCACCCTCACAGTAAAGAATTTCTTCCTTATATCCAATCTAAACCTCCCCTGTTTAAGATTTAACCCATCACCCCTTGTCCTGTCACTACAGTCCCTAATGAAGAGTCCCTGCCCATCATCCCTGTAGGCCTCAAACATAACCCAGCCTGACCAAGGGCAGGCACTGGGGTAAGCCCTTGCCCTTGGTTATCAGGTACATTTCCACAAGTGCAGTTTAGAGAAATGAACATAGAACCCTGGGGAGGGGGAAAAGGTGGAACAGAGCCTGGGTGCTGGAGCTCCAAAAAGCTAAGTTTACCGGTCCTGCTGTGCTGGAGACAGGCACAGAAAGCGTGGCTCTAAACTGCTGCAGGGCAGAGGGACCACACAGCAGCTATCCTGGCTCCTCAGCAGCAGCAACCGGTCTGGCTGCAGGCTTGAGCATGTGCCAAGAGAACAACCAGGCATGATTGTTTGGCTGCTGTTGTAACTACTTCTGCTTAGAGACATCTTTGGGTACTCGGGGAGCAGCACAATCATGCTCAAAGCTATGTTTAACTACCTGCCTACCGTGCTTTCTAAACCCATAGACTCAGAATCAACTGAGCTGGAAAAGACCCTTAAGATTATCAAGTCCAACCCTTACCCCAGGACTGCATAGGCTGCCACAGAACCGTGTCGCTAAGGGCAAACTGATCTCCCCTCATGGCTGCCCCTCATGATCTCCACTCACAGCAGCCCCTCACACCCCATGGCTACCCCTGCTCTCCCTTCATGGCATCCTCTCACAACTGCCCCTCACTCCTCATGGCTGCCCCTCTCTCCCCTCACGATCTTCCCTTATGACCAACTCTCTTTTCCCCTCATGATCCTCACGATCCCCCCTTACCCCTCATTGCCACCCCTCTCTCCCCTCATCATCTTCTCTCATGGCCACCCATCACCTCTCATGGCTGCCCCTCATGATCTCCACTCATAGACACCCCTGATCTGCCCCTATAGTGGCCTACACTGTATATCTGCCTCTTTTACCCCTCACAACCACCCTTCATCTCCCCTCACACCCCATGGCTACCCCTGGTCCATGATATCCTCTCAAGACTGGCCCTCATTCCTCATGGCCATCCCTCCTTTCTCCTCATGATCTTCCCTCATGGCCACCCCTTACCCCTCATGGCTGCTCCTCCATTCCCTTTATGATCTTCTTTCACGTTCACCCCTTACCCCTCATGGCCACCTCTCTCCTGCCAGCTCAATCCATCCCTGACTGCAATCCCAGTGCGATCCAGAGCACAGCAAGTACAAGAACTTACACGTTTGCTCCTTGCGAGTGTGCGAGAGGCAGGAGGTGCCCCTTCCCCTGACAGCCCCGCAGGCAGAGGGGGCTCTGCCTTGGCAGCAAGGCGCTGGGCTGGAGCCATGGGGCCTGCTGGAACTGGGAAAGGGAAGCAAGGATCTGGAAATGAGAAAGAATCAACAACAATAAACGAGCGCACAGAAAATGTGGATAAAGGAAAACCACAGAAGGATCAACAAGAGCCTGCCTATAATCACTACCAAAGCAATTACAGAATTAGGGAAGATTTATAACAGACTGAAGAGCTGGATACTTGGCATGCGAAATGGAAAAGCTGTAAGGAGGGAATTCTGTATGCTGGCATGAGGCTCAGGAGCCACAAGCGATGCAGCCTCAGCAGTTCTGTCCTATACAAAGCAAACTGAGCAGCGTTTGGATGTCTTTTCTTGTACCTCTCAGCCTCCAGCTATAATTTGGCCCAGCCATCAATTCCAAGGTTTATAAACCAAAACAAACAAAACTTATTTATGCAGAATGCTGAAAAAATATGGGGAGTGATTAATAATAGCCACTGTTTCCTTAATGCTGT
Organism: Loriculus beryllinus; assembly: GCA_039877255.1. Classification (NCBI taxonomy): domain Eukaryota; kingdom Metazoa; phylum Chordata; class Aves; order Psittaciformes; family Psittacidae; genus Loriculus; species Loriculus beryllinus. Next base: position 1,886 of record JBCJKH010048900.1, read on the forward strand.
AACACAGCACAGCTTCTAGCCAGCGCTGGCAGCCCTTCTGGGAGGAAGTTACTATTATCCAACTTTACAGGTGGGGAACTGTGACACAAAGAGCCTACAGAAAGCAATTGGTTTAACCCACATCTAGAGTTATAGTCCTGGACTATTATTATATATATAAAACCCTCAATATTCCTGGAAACTGGTGTGGGTTTAACTGTGATGCACTGTCACACAGCATTAGCCATCACTTCTGTCTCTGCCTTGCTTGCTAGGGACATAATTCCACTATTATTTCCTCTTTCCTTACACTGGCACAGCTTCATTTCTCATTGTTCTTGATCTTCTGTCGTTATCATTTACTGCAGAATTTAAAGGAAAGATTTTTGCCATCAACTAGCAGCAACTAAAACACCTGCGCAAGATTTAGGGCAGTAGAAGGATCAGCCACTCATTTCCAATCAACTCATACATGAGCAAGTCCTAAGCCTAGAAGCCTAGAACTTCCAAATTAGCTGGGTACAAATACATTTGGAAAGCTCCAGAAAGGCCCGGGGGATTTTCCCATTGATGGTAAAAGGAGCAAACCTAACAGAGGAGTTGCAATAGGCTGTGGCTTTGAAAGGTAAAAATCAGCTTCACACAGAGCTCAGCAGTGCCAGTAATGAAGCAGCCAGGGCTGCCTTCACACCCAGCTCAAAGCTGATCAATCAAAATGAATCATCACTTGAGAGAGACATGCAAAGAGGCAATTTGAACACTGAAACAAGCCTGCTGCAGTTCAGCAGGTAACAGCATGACTGGGCTAACATACCCACCTCAAAGAGGGACTTAAACACAGGCTCAGGAGGGAGGGTAGAGAGCACATCTCAAAGCCATGGTTAGCAAGAGGCTTGATCTGCTCAGGTCCTTTAAGTCCCCACATTGGACAATCTTGCTGTTGAGAAGCACCTTGGAGCCTGAATATTTATTTTCACCTTACACATTTGTTGAAAATATCATAAGCTTTATAAATGTGATAATTTTTTAGTGCTGACATTAACGCTTCACAGCTCCTGTAATGGCAGCACCAGTGATAAAGTGAGTAAAAAAAGAGTCGTGCTGTGCAAAGCTGCTTTTCTTCTTACTGAGAAAAAGACAAGGATAGCATTAAGGGCAACTAAGAAAATAGAGCTGGAGTTTGATTCCAGCTCTGTGCAAACGGGCAGGAAGTGCGAAATTATGTGGGGAAACTACTGCCCGAGAGCAACACAGGACTCTGGTCTCCTTGCAGCCCAGACCCTCAGCCCTGCCAAAACAAGCCAGGCAGCATCAGAGGCTCCTGGCTGCTGTCAGTGATACAGTGGTTTTTTGGGCTTTAAGGAGTCAGCAAGGGCTCTAGCTACAGCATGAATGGTTTCCTCATAGAAATGATTTCAGAGACTGGAGCAGTTTCAGGAGGAGCTCGCTGAGCTGGCTGGTGCCAGGAACTATGTGAATGTAGCAGCAAGGAATGCTTGCTCCCTCCTCATCCCCCCGCGCCTCTCTGCTGCTCCTGAGACAAGGCTGTGCTGGATGAGTTGGAAAGAGTCGGTTGTCATCCAGAAACCCCAGGGGGTTCTGGCCACCATTTCCATACAGGCTGTGAAGGGGAACTCTGCAGAGTAGCTGGAGGAGAGATCACCTGCTGATAGGGTCACGGGCAGGAACACCCCTCATCTCACCTGTGGCCAAAGGAAAACAGCTCAGCTCTGAGAAGGAGGAAAAACCAGCAACTCTACAAGGGATATTGTATAAGCCTCAACGCAAAAGCCTTCCTGCTGTTGTTACATTTTAATAACTCACATTTCCGAGAGGAGCAGGGCTGAGTGCTGCCTGCAGTGATTGTGAACAATGGCACCAGCCGGGCCCCATGGAGGGTTCTCATTCACTGCTGGCCCAGCGAGCTCCCAGCCTGGCCCCACTTTCTTCCCAGGCAATTGTTTCCCTGCCCGACAGATCCATTTTCACTCAGGTTTTTGTTACTGTCTTGCCCTCTCGTGGCTGGACCATAGATCAGGCACTTCCCCTTGGATGGACGCGCTCATCCCTGCTAGATGTTGCGCTCACTGTCTGCAACAGGACAGTGAAGTAACAGCCCCTATCTATTTAACTTTGCAGCCATTACTGCATACTGCTCCTTTCCCAATGAGTTCATTCTGTGTGTACTGAGTTCATTCTTTGTGTATTGAAGTCAACTACAAACATTGCTTCTTTTCCTATTAAGATAAAAGGTACAGAAAGTAATTAGGGATGCATTCACCTGGAAATAGCCTTTAGCCATCACGTTTCTGAATGGAGTATGTCTGACTTCTGAAAAGGAACTTCTTGGTGTGAAGAAAAGTAATGGAAACTAACAGCTTAACAAAACTGCTCAGAGATGCAGCTTCAGGATACCTCGCATTTCAATGTTTCCTCGTTGAATTGTGCCCCAATGGATTCAGTTCTCCCACACCCTCTTCAAGCAATTCATGAGCAGCAAATAAAAGTCTGTTAGGTAAATAAATGTTTCTGAAGCATTCATCAAATTCTCATCTCACCGGGATATACCCACAGCCATTTGCTGTAGCAAACACTGCAGGTCTGACTTGTGCTGGTTGGCCATATGAGTTTTCCTAAGGAGTCAGATCTAGGGTTGTTCATTCTGACCCGAAATAGAGGCTTTTGTACAAAATATTTAGCAGTCACCAGATGGAGCTATTCCTGCTAATAGCTACATTTCTATAGGCGTGTAGGTCATGAAGAAATATGGGAAAGTCAGCTAGCTGTGTGGTGCCTGTCTTTACAGAGATTGAGCATAAATCAGTCTGATCATTATCTACAAACCTCTGAACAGAGTAATTCTCAAACCACTACTTTCAAGATACACACAAGTGAAGAAACACATGGTATAAACATATTGCTCCTTCAATTACAGCCAGAGCACTTCTAAATTCATTATTAGCAGCATATGACCAGTGCCTATCATTCCAAATCAAGTATCAGAGGCAGCTAATTCCCATGTCCTTTCAGCAACATGGTAGTATTCCATTTCCATAGGTTTTCAAAGAACAAATATGTCTTGCTGCTGAGCCCTGCCCATTTCATTAACACTTCAACTTATCTAACCACAGAAGCAGCTCGCCCAATGACAAACCACACCATTTATACAACGAAGATTTCTGGAAGAGCATCTCTCTTCCAAGAAACCATGAGCACTTGCAAACCTGTCTTTTTGCAGCGAGGAAGAAAACCAGTGCAAAAGCAGTTCATGTGGCTGCCAGTTATAATTGAAATCATTTTAATAATTCATGCCTCATTACCTTCCACATGGCTGTTCAAAGACCATCTCCTAATCCTTTAACCCTTTTCTCCTGCGTCCTTTGGTTTGGTTTCTTAGTTTAATCAGTGAAGAAACAAAATGGGGAATGCTCATCAGCACTTGCCCATGGGCACAATACCCAAGGGGGGCTGCTGACTCTAAGATCTTAATCCCCTTCCTCCTTCCCTCCTAGTTTCCCTGATCTGATCCATTGCTGTCAGCTAAAACAGCAAGGAAAGTTGTAAACTAGCTATTAGATACCCCAGACTGTCGGCTGAAGCTGGAATTGCTTTATGACATGGCTAGGTATGGTACCAGTAAAGGCAAAGGGGACTCCTATTATTTAGTAGCTTTATACAACCAGTTAAGAATTGCTGGAAGCTGCAGATTTCACACTGTCCTCTTTATCCTGGAAGAGTGCTTAGGCTTTTCCCAGCTATGAATTGTCCTCTGGACAGTCAGTCCCATGGCTGTGCCCTTTCGTGTTAGGCAGAATTGAATTTCGTAAGTCATAGAAGCAGAGCATTATATTCTTTAAATGGCTTTAAAGCCTTTTTCCCCCTTAACCATTTAGTGAGGTAGCACCTGAGAGCTATTTACTGTTTCTGTCCTACATGGGGAGATGGTAAAGAACAAACTAAGGTTGAAGTTATTTATGGCTGCAAGCATGGTCCTGTTCCCTCAGGAAATAACCTTGTAAAAACACATTCATTTCAAGCAAAATGCATATTTACACACAGGAGGTGTCCCTGCTTCAGAAATTTATCTTGTACGTACCAGGGAGACCAAACCACGTGTATGCAAACATGCATCAACACGTGCAAAATAATAGCACTAACACAGTATTTCAACGCCAGAAAAGCCAACAACAGCAAACACTATCATTTATAACTGGTTACTCAATGTGTCTCAGCTAGCAGATACATAGAGCTACAGATAAACCAACTGATAGCCTAATGAAAACTGCAACATGAGGAACATTGCAACCCCCATGCTGGTACAGGTCACCTACAGCACACTTCACCCAGCCTGCTCCACGGTGCTTGGTTGTTGAGCCATGTGCCTCCCAGCACAATATAAACCCTGTCTCATTAGCAGCTACCCAGCATACAAGTTCCCCTATGCCCCAGGTCCCATCTGCATCTCCACAAAGGGGTGGAGAAGGCTTCAGAAGAGCTGATAGCAAGGAAGGTAGCAATGCCTTTAAACTGCAGCAGAAGGAAGCATATGGACCTACTGATGTTGAGATAGCATGGTCTCCTGAGAAACAAGCCTGGGTCGGCTGGCAGCAGAGACAAAGCAGGGTCACCTTGGGGAGCTTCCAAATAAATACAGAACTCAGGCTGCAGGTGATGGAAACCTGCACTGCTCCAGTGACATTAGGAGAGATTTATAGCAGCTGACCCACGGTATTTTCAGTCTATGGCTGAGGTTTGTCTGCTGAGCATACACAGCTGCTCCCATGTCCTTGCTGCACTAACCAGAGGGTGATTGACCTGCCTACTCTCTCTGTAAAGTGCTTATCAGAGGAGGTACTGTGCCTATAGACGGTCTGGATTCGAGTGGGTAGGGAGGCCCCCCTGCCTTTTTCCAGGATGGATGAATGCCTAGCAAGCAGAGTAATCATTACAGGGAATTTGATTAGGCAGCCTGAGCAGCACTCCACAAGCTGCATGTTACCTTTGAAGCCTTAAAATGAGATCTATTGACATATCTCTCTACCTGCAGGGTGAGGACAAAGGTGATCAAACACAGGCTTCTTTTATGAATAAGCTCTGAGCTGAAGCACTCTCTCCTCGCTGAGCAGGGAAAGAGGAGGGAGTACAGTGCGTGTGACTCATGGCAGAGCTGTTTTGGTAATGTACTGCCCACAGCAGGATGCTCAGTTGAAGAGGCCATTTCAGCATTCAGACCTCTTCCGACATGTCATGCACTTCTCCTCAAATGTTGCAGAACCAATATGTCCAGGTGGGTATTTGCCTTCAGAACACCAACAAGAATTCTTCATTTCCTTTTAACCACTGCTCACAGGAACAAGCACTGCCCAGTGACAAAAAAAAAACCCAAAAATTTTCAAGAACCATCGAGTTGAATTATCCTGTTTGTAGGAGGGTAAAACTAAAGGTCACAGGCATCATTACAGCTGTGTCTTTATTCAAAGCAGAGTGTTTTACAATGGGGTTTGGCCCCACTTCTAATCAGTGTGCAGTACTGGAGAGCTTGGGGCTCTTCTGACCTGGGCAAAGAGCCAGAAAGTGACTCTGAACAGAAAAAGGAAGCAAAGTCCATTCTAATTTCACTGAGCAAACCAGGTGAAATACAAACATAAGTCAATTAAAACACAACTCTCTAACTCAGTTTTATAGCATTCTTTCCACTGTAACAACATTAGCAATTAGTTATGGTAAACCAGGCGAGAACTGATCTCTATATTGGATACAAATGGTGTCACAGAGAAACTGCTGCCAACATGTAGCATAACTCGTACAAAGGATCAGAAAGGAGCTGTGGATCATGGAACAGAGCGGAGCAGAAGTCCATCTCCGAATTCATAGGGAGGTGCCAAACCCTTGTTCTAAACTGCCATGAAAGATTATCTGCTCCTAAATTCATCCTCCTTCTCAAAGCTGTCTGCCGATCCCCTCTCACAATTCCCAGGCACATTGCACCCTTCAGCCAGCTTTATACAGCTGAATCTCCTCCAGCTCTTCCTTTCCAAAACCATGTTAAAGTCTTTTAAATGATCCCAAGCATTATCCAGTTCAAAAGGCTGACCATTTCTCTCCTCCCTCCCTGGCTACCCCAGGCAGCTACACTGCCAACTTCCAACACATCCTGACCATATATTTAGTCTGTGGTAATTTGCTTTGCATTGTCTTGTGCGGGTTCCAAGCACAGGGATTACACATCCATTGAGGCATCCGGCACTCTGTAAAAGCCTGAGGTTTGACTCATCATGCTGCTGCCTGAGGTTGAGTCACTGCCTTGGTCCAGGGCACTGCTGTGAATCAGAGGAGCTCAATGGCAACTCAGGGAGACAATGCATGTACTAGCAGAGCATAAAGAGAAGTGAGAGTTACCATTAACCTTGTTCAAGGAGGGGATCGATGCAGTCCTGCTTGCTGCCCTCTAAACTGAATGCGCTGAACAAGGCACAGTCTTGGGCACTTCGTGGCATAAAGCCTGGGGCATGGTAAAGTCACCAGAGTCCTTACAAGGGCAAAAAAAGGCACTAGAAAAAAAAAAAATACATTTCCAACTCAGGTTCCTTCATTGCCTTTAGTTTATGAGGAAGGGTGTGTTGGGGTACTTTGCTGGACAGCAAATGGTTGAGGCAAGTGGCTGTCACTGATGTCAGACACGGTCTCCCAAGGAATCTAGCCCTTTTCATTTGCTCATTTATAAAGGACCAAAGTTTGTCTGTAACTGAACATCTGCCAGTTATTTCCAAGAGTCTTATTCTGCTCCTGGGCCAACCAGTGACTGCAATCTAAGCATGGAGCTAAACCATTAGACCAGAGCAGATCAACAGTTTAGCGAATGACCTGCAGTAACACAGCACAGTGTCAATGATGGGCACCAAGGCTTGACAGCAGGCGAGGGACAGGTGGCAGGGTGGCAGACCAGGGTGGTGTTGGAGCAGTGCTTGGCACTCGCTTCCTGGGTACTTCATGGTAGCAGATAGGATTTAACACATACCTCCAAAACTGAACGTAAGTCACTCCCCAAGAAGCAGTGCTTCACAGGCTGTTTATACTGACCTGTGTCCTTTCCAAGCTGGAGATACAGGCAAGCTAGAATACAGGAAGAGAGCCACCACTGCCCCAGGATTTACATCCCTGAATCAGCACGCTGTAGGTGAGACTAGCTTGTGGAAAACAAGATCTGATGTGCAGGAACAAGATGTGCTTATCCTGCAGATAGCTCTTCACTCAGCACTGCTCCATGCACTATCAGGAATCATAATCCCTGCCTGGGGCAGCAACAGCTCCATTTACTCTGTGCTTGTCGAGCATTTAAAGGTGATGCAGTCAGCAAAGGGAACTCAGCATTTGCACACCTCAGGTGGAAGATGGGTATGCTGTAGAAATCACTGGCATCCAACAGAGACGTGGTAACAGCTTGCACCTCTGAAAACACATCAGGGAATTGGCCTTCACAAGGGTCTTGGTGATGTGAGGAAACCCAGGGATAATTGCTGTTGGTCAGATCCAACAGTTCTGTAGTTTCCCAGGCTGAAGGTCTGCTCAGCACAGAGGCAGCATGTCCTAGTGTCCACCCGGCTCCAGAGCACCCTCCAGCAGTGGACCACAACGTCAAACAGGAGCAAGACTAACTCTGCATGCTTAGAAGACACCGAAAAAGGGTTTTTTCCTCTCTAGGGTACATTCCCTGCAACCCCACAGCACCGGCAAGTAAATTACTGAGGAAATACCACCCTCTTGTGGCCAAATTGGAGCTAACAGGAAACGCTACCAGACGTGAAAAATAAAGCGAGCCATCGACATTGCAAGGTTTAGGTCATTCATTATTCCTGAATTTAGAGAAATGGTCTCCAGCTGCGGGCAAGGGGGATGGTAAAGGCCCTGCCCTCCACAGCATCTGCAAAAGATAGCAGAGGAATGTACACCGCTGTCACTTGTTTGAATCCAATGATAAGAGGCTCAGCCCCACTTGAAAATAGTTAGAAGTCTACAACTTATAAAAGGTGAAAAGCACTTTGCGTACAGATGCAAAGGGGATTTACCAAGCTGCAATCCTTGGCTTAAATCGTGCTTTCGCTTGACTTGAGTAAGGTGAATTTGTCCTCCTTTAAGAAAGTGTTCCACCAGCAGACCCAGGGCTGCTTCTCATGGGCTTTACAGGGGTGATGCCTCTCCATCAACAACTGCCAGCAGCCAGCAGGACCCACCTTGTGCCGGTTGGTTCTTAGAGAGCGCTGGCAGTGCCCATCCACATCTCACAGTAACGAAGGCTTCTGCACGTGGGTCTGATTTCTTGTTTCAGAGTGGTTTATTTTCCATTTGCCCATGGGCATTTCTACATGCTTGTTTTATCAAGTGTAGGACTAAGTATGACAGTAACTCTTCAAGAAGTGTTACTACATCTTTCAGTCTGTTCAGCTGCTTCATTTCATTTAGTCTGCTCCCTAGCAGCCAGGGCAAAGGTATTTCCTGCTGTCCCATCTGGGATAGCTTGCTCATTCCAGGAGTGCGTAAGATGCCATTTCCCTTTCACTTCCCTTTGGCGTATTTCTGTCCATCTCTTACAACCACATACAAAGCAACAAACACACAAAGAGTTTAGCTCGAGAAAACCAAGTGACAAAGAACAATGAAACAGCATACTGCAGGAGCACTGAGCATTCTGATTTCATCAGAATGTTAATATGCATTAAATGGTATTTGAGGGTTTCAGATGTATTTAATACACAAGGATTTGCATATCTACCACTGAGTTTTTAATCCTTGATAAATGTGTAGAATAATCAATTATTCAATGAACATACAAGAGTCCTCTGATTAAATCTCAATTATAGAGGCAAGCCTTACCCACTTTATTTATTATGACTGTTCTCCCAGCATTGCCTAATTAAGCCATATTTGATTATGGGGTGAGAAACATTTATTGCAGATATTGTGGCTCTGTAATTGATGTATATCTGTGGCCTGGCTGTTAAGCCCTAATAAATACATCTTAAACAGCTAATTATTTAATTAACAACAGTCTCTTCCACTCTCAGTGTAAAGCATACTGAAGCCCTTCCATGAAAGCCCTAATAGGAATGAAGCCACTGGAAGCTGCTTCATTGTTTTCACCCCTCTTCTCCATGTACCAGTGTTGCTGGGATGCTCCCAGCTCCACTGCCAACACTTTGGAAGTAGACTCTGCTGCACAGGCATAGACTGTAGCAGGGTTTGACGTGTTTTCTTCTGTAGGACACATCCACCTTCTCAGGATCTTTTGCTGTAAGCATCCCTCTGGTTCTGCAGACTCTAAAAGCATCCTTGGAGGTATACTTCTCCATTGCAGACAACTGAAAGTCACGCCTACAGGTGTCTACATCTTCAAGATGAAGCCTGTCTAAAGCATTTATATCATTTATTTAATCATGTTTGTAAACTCTCCAATTTCTCACCCATTTCTTGAAAGGCTGGCAAAACAATCTAGGTCAAGCTGTTTCTAGTCACTAGCTGGCCTATGGTGTAAGAGGCACCTCCAATTAGCATAGACCAAGAGAGACAGAAGCAAGGAGCTTTTGTAAGGCTTCCATGGCAGCAGCCGTTTTGTATGCAGATGCTTTGGCAGCTTTTGGACATCATCACATCAGGTGTCTTAAAGTTAGTTTCAGCACTCAGTACAGCAACTGGAAATGTTGCTGACAAATGAAGACCTCTGCAGTGGGCAGTGTTTGCTCCTCCAACTATGAGAATCAATCTCTTCTTCCTTGTTGAGGCCCTTGTACTAGAAAAGCTACCGCATAAAAAGCACAGAAAGAATCTGGATAAACACTTCCTACATACACACACATACCCACAACACCAGCTCCCAAAACACACACATAGGGCAGACACATTAGAAAAAGAGGTGTAATGACCACTGCTAAAGCTCTGAGAGTTTCTGTTTGTCTACAAGACTTGAAGAGTTGTAGTTTTGTCTACCAAGCTGCTGTCTTTTGCTTGTGGTTTGAAATAAGTGTTGTTCTCGCAGTTTTCATTGTCTACAGATCAAAACATTCATCCTACGCTCAACCAAGTACCAAGGGCTTCTACTAAGAGCACTTGACAAGCTCATCCCTTTTTAATGCATTTGCTAAACTGAAGTAAGATCGGCTAATGCAAAACCAGGGAGACACAGTCACAACAGACTCCAATATAAACAGATGAAGTTGGGAATTTTTCTCTCAAGAGCTAAGGAACCAACCCAAGAGCTCCTCAAAGCTGTCTGCAGAGTGAGTCTGCCTGCTTTTCCCACGTGAGATTCCTCAGAGCAAGTGATCCTTGAAAATGCCATCATTTACTTAACCATCTGTTTCCTATCAGAGAATTATGTGCATCAAGTTTGTTCCCCATAGAAGCCAGAACTGGGGAAGGTTTGCAACAGGCAGCTGAAAATGAAGATGTTAAGTACAACCCCCAGTTCCAGCCAAAGCCTGTGTCCTCTGGAACCAACCTACCCAGGCTGCATTCAGAACAGAAGCTGTTTCTCTCATTCAGTGTTTTGGATAAGAAGTCAACCATAATGTAAGCCTTACTGTACCAAATTCAGTACACAGGAAGCTGTGCACAAGCACATCGCCCACCCAAAGATATTGTTCCAACCACCTTGGTGCCTCTTGCTCTCCTTTGTGGCACATAAGAGAGCAGAAGAAAGGTAACAAACAATCTGACCTTTTATATATGGATGCTGTAGCTAGGACAAACAGCAAGTCAGGTGCTTGCCAGTCTCTGAAAACTCAGGCACTGCAACATACACCAACAGTCTGTACATTAACCCAAGTGCTTACAGTTTAAAACCCAGTTCAAAGTAGACAAATATTGTCTGGTTTGTGTCTCAAGGAATCACTCAAAGAAGGGTACTTTTATTTTTTACCCTGGGCAAGTATGTGGAAGCAGCGCTGTTACACAGTGGGGTTAAATAGGGGCACTTGGGGCAAGGCAAATATTGACAAGAAATACAGGTACCTGCATCATCCACCCATGGCTAATGAGCAGATTAGAGGGCTTTCTTTTGAGTGGGTTCATCTGTTTTCAGTTGCAAGCTTATTTTTCTTGGGAGGAAGACTCCAAGTTAAAGATCTATCCTTAAGACAGAGCTTCAAAAGAATTTTAATGAAGCAGAAATCCAAAATGCAGAGAATTAAAGAGGCTTCCGTTTTTTCCCTGGTATCTGAATCCTGCAGACAACAACAAAGTCACCAAAATACTTCTCAGACTGAAAAATGAAGAATGTACAGGTGAAAAACCTTCCTCTGATGAATATTTGATAGGAATAGGCTCAGTGTGGAAGGTGGGGAGCACACCTTCACACCCACATGTGTCTGTACGTACCATGCAGGAAGCTCTGGAGATCTAGGCACTGCTGCTGACACGCAAGAGCATAACTGTCAGCTTCTGTTAGCATTGTCCAGCAAGGGAGCACATCCTTCTCATCACTATAGTGTTCACTGGTAAGTGAACTGGTCTGTTCCTGTTTGCAGGTCAAGTCTTTCCACATGATATATTTACCTGCTCTGTCTCAAACAGCTTTAGAAATGATGCTTTCTTTTTAAGCAGATTGCACATCAGTAATATCTCTTTCACAATATCCCTTTCATTTTGCTACCAGCCCTGTACAAGAGCTCTCCTCAGCAGCAGTACCTCCAAGGTCCCCTGTTCTGAGCCAAACCCTACCACCGATAGTACTCAAAGAACAGAGCAGTTTTGTTTGCCTGACACTCCTAGTTACATGTTGTATTTTGACAACAGCTCAATATCAAGCCATACAAGTTACAACAAATTAAATTCCAGCATAGACTTTGAATTATGCCACCAGCAGGAGCCTTCAGGAACGGGTTGGGCAAGCACCCAACTCCTGGGACAGTCTAGGCCTAGATACAGATAATTATGCTTTATAGTAGAGGCATGGAGCAGGCAACATCTCACAGTCCTTTCTAGCCTTACTCTTGCATCAGCTCTGATCCTCTTTGCCCTAACTGATTATTTCAGCATCCTTCAAGATGCCTCTTCCAATGTTCTATTAACAGCCTGTATTTTCTTCTATTCTCTGAAAAGGACACTTTTTAACAAGCCAGAGAATTCCCTCCATCCTGAATGGGGAAGCCCAAAGAATTGGCAAGTGGTGCCTCAAACCATCATAGGAAGACATATTAATAAAAATCTTTATAGTATTACACTATTAAATACCAATACACTATCAAAAATTTTCCTCTTAAGTATTGATGCCAACTCCTGTTATAATAGCCACCATTTAAAGTCTTTTAAACATGCTTTCACAGGTATGAAAAAAAGCAAAAGAGAAAAGTAATTTGATACCACAGAGTATTAAATACAGATTTCCTTCTAATAGCCTCTGGTATTTCCTTTTCCTCCAGCTGTAAAGAGTCGTATAGTAACAACCCCTCTCTGCCTTTCTTCTCAATCAGACAGGCTTTTCAACAGTGTGATGGGAGATTTAACTGCAATTTAATGTAGTAAGTTGAACCACAGACCTAACGCTTGTTGTTCTTGTGGTTCTTGAATACACGTCCTGTTTTGTTGCAAAGGAAACCAGTAACACACAAAAGTAGGGAGAAAAAGACCCAAGACTAGAAATGCAGCTTCCAACTCTTACAGATTGAACTTGCTGCTGAGGAAATACGTTGCCAACAGAGGCATGGAAAAATTCACAACAGATTTGAGCTGGTCAGGCAGTTCACATGTCTGCCCTCCTGATTGCATTCTTGCTGCACAGTTCAAAAGGGGCAAATTACCCCAGGGGTTAATTTAGACACCTTCTAGACAAAGCACAGGACACAGAGAATGTGCTGTGTCAGGGGTAACAGCTGATGTGCAAGATGCAAGTTGCAGTTGTTGCACCTACAATGGCACATAAGACATCACAGAGTGGCAAACCTCATTTGCTTGCTAGCACGGTTCAGACTGCTTCCAGAGTGAGCACAATGCTAGCTCAGAAACATGGTGGCTGCTGGGTTGACTAGAGACAACAGGAAAGTACAGCAACCTTCTTACAAACAGCATTACACTTACAGTAGAACACCACCTTCACTTCCTGCCTTTTCCCAGCATCCCAGGGACTGGAGCTCTGGCAAAGCTCTTCTGCTCTTTCCAGGAAGCCTTTGCACTGACAATTAGCACAAATTCATTGCATACCTGCCCATATGAGTGCACGTTTCACATGTTTAACACAGCAGGTTACACACAGAGCTAGGTTGTGCTTCTGAGATCAAGCTGCTGCTGGAATACACCAGCAGGACTTCATGCACTGCTCTAGCCACGTTTTGACCCATAAGCACCCCAAGAGACAAGAAGTCAGCTGCTTTTTATCAGTATTTCTAACCTAGAGCTGCAGGACCTGCAATTGGTAGAAGGACATACAAAAACTGAAGAAGGAAACGTAGAACAAAGGTAGAGAACATTTGTGTACAATTTTGATAATTCAACTTTACACTTAACAAGAATAATACAGTTCTTCCTTACCTAAACTCCCTGGTTACCAGCTCAAACAAACCAGTCTCTCTTCTTTTCCCTCCTCTGTTTTATATTGCAAATCCTTCTGCACCCAAGGCAGCTTCAGCTGCATCTCATTACATGCCCATTTAACCCCCAGGGAACCTGAAGCAGGGAATTAGTTTCCTGCTGGTCTGAAATGGCCTCTGTACCCAGCTGTGTAATGCAAGGAAATTAGAGCCACTTAACAAGGACTATATGTATAGCTGAGCATGTGCAAAACTTACCATGAAAAAGTTACTTCAAACAGCAAAGAATCTTTCAACCAGCAAAGGATATTTCAGAACTGATAAGTTATAATAAGTTATAAGTTAAGTTATAATAAGGTTATTTGTGTTCAAGCTGACACAAATAACCTGCAGATTGGTCCATACATGACTGGGGCTGAAGAGCGTTCCAAGGAGCCTCTTTCATATAAGCCCCTTGGGATGATCACCCAGCTGGGCCACCTAAGAGCTGGCAGCATTCAACAGCAGCTCATGAGGGTCACATCACAGATCAGAGTGACTGGCACAGTCTGTGCTCAAGAGAAGTCCAGGGCTGGCAGGCAGAAAGCACAGCAGGTCACTGCACAAGGGTTAGCTGCATAAAGTAATTGCTCAGCTTTCAGCTGAACTGAGTATTGGGTAACATTTTCCATCCCAATTTACTGAGTCTTGAGCTCACACCTGAAAGGGCCCAGTACTGCAGTGCATATCCCTACTTTCCTTATAACCCTTCAAACAGCTGTTGAATGCTTTTGGGCCCTGCAGACAACAGATCTGAGGCATCCTGGAGCTCAGTGCATCCCAGATGCCAGAGGATTTATTCAGGATCTGTACAAAGGCAGTGCTGCTGCATCAGTAATTGAGCATTGTCAGCTGATGTGTCTCCAAGACCTCCATGCTGAGATACTGATACCCTGCAACACCTTGTCTGCAATACCCACAGAAGCTCTGAGCACGACTGTGTATCTGAAGTGATCTAGCTGCGAGCAGAGTATCTGAGCCCAGAAGGAAGTTAGGAATGTAAAAGCCAGACTGCTGCTAATATCTGAGCTAGCCACACACAGAGGAGATGTACAAGTATCATGTAGAAATGCCCAAATAAAGTGATCCAGTGTGTAAGCTGGAAGGCTCTTTCTCTCTGCAGGATGCGTAAGTGGTCATAAACATCATGTGCCAAATTTCCACTCTCATGTCAGAGGTGCTATCTGAGCTCCCTAAACCACAGCAAAAGAGAAAATCTCAGATCTTATCGTTTGTGACTGACAGAGCAAGGTGACCACACGATAGCATGTATCAGTGACAGAGATGCTATAGTCACCGGCCACTTTTACAATGCCAAAAGTTCTACTGCAAATAAAAAGCAGGCATCATGTAAAATTGGGGGTGCTTTCTCTTATGCCTTTGTGCTAGGAAGAAGGTGAGATCAAAGATTAAAAATCAAACCCTTTAAATGTGAAGCAGTGAAAGTGATGGCAGCTCGCAGCTGAACAGGTTTGACTATCCCATCACTCTCCTCTATTTCATTCCATGTAATAACAGAATAGAAATGTGAAGGACAAGTTCATGTTGGAGGGGTTGCACGATATGCAGGAGTGAAAACTGCCAACTGGCTGACTTAGCCTCAGCCTGGTCAAGGGACATCAGCTATTTAGTACCTCAACTTCCCTTCTTTAAGATGGAAAGAAGCAGAAGGCTCATTAGTGAATGCATGATGCTCTGAGCAGTTCAAGCCCTATTCAAATACCGGCCAGTATAGCGCTGTCCAGATTGCAGGAGCTGTCAGAGCTGCCCAGGGCTGTGATAAGCCTGCAAAACATGTTTGTGTTTTCACACCGTTCTTTAGTATGACCTGAACCCTGTGCTTCACATATGCTTGCAGTAAACCACAAGGAGAGCATTAGCAACACAAGCTGGTCTTGGGCCAGCAAGGAACTATTTCCACTGACTAACCTGATGGTCACAGCAAGCTGTACTACAGAGCTCAGCGTGGGAGAGGGACAGTGAGGGACCACAGGACTCACCTGCTGGTAACCGTTCAGAGGAGGACTAGCAAGGCTGGGTGTGCAGTGAGCTTAATATGCACCTGAGGTTTTCTGCTCTGCAGAAGCCGTGCAAAAGCCCTTCTGAGCACAAAGGAACCACAATCTGCTGCCAGAATGTCACTGCAAGTCCGTCTCTCATGATGGTGATAAGACAGACCACTTTGAGGCAATTCTGAGTGGCAGATAGAAGCATAACACCTCAAGTATCGCTGCAGCAGCCTGACTTGTGTATCTTCACCACAAATACCACACTCTTTATCTTGAGGCATGAGAGCAGCCTAGAGAAGGTAGCTGAAGAAGCATGTTATTAATGAATGCAATTGTTTTTAGTATGGTTGCTCCTGCCACCAGTGTGGTGCCCTCAGGTTCGAGTGTTAGAGCTTGTCCTTGAGTAACCAGCTTTGAAAGAAAAGCCCACCTCTGCCTCCAGCAAAGTGCTCTAAGACTATTTGCTAACCTGCCATGATTATAATGGTGAAATTTACCAGCAAAGAATCAAGAAACTAAGTCATCCTTTTGAGGATGGATCCTTCCTTGTTCACCTAATTCTGAACAAGTCTAAAAGTTGCAAAGCCTCAGTTTCCACTTTTTGTTTCCTTATGAGCAGAAAACTTCCTAGAAACTCTCCTCTGTTTCCTGTTTTGGCTAAGACAGAAATAGAATTGTACATTTCTGCCTACAACAACCTCATTTCCAAAACAGCATCTGCAAGGGAGGAACAGAGAGCTCTGAGAAAGGCCTGGTTTTCAGTTTAGCCCGTTAATTTTAGGTGCAGATGTCTGCAGTGCGGACACTCATACATGCCAGGTTTCTTGTTAATGGTTTTCCTGAAACCTTGAACTTGTTTCCTTCATGAAAGAGATTTGAGTCCAAAAGCTGTTAGTGTTTACTCACCAACTGCCACTACAGAATAGGATAGGATAGGATAGGATAGGATAGGATAGGATAGGATAGGATAGGATAGGACAGGATAGGATAGGATAGGAT
>JBCJKH010048901.1:7110-27909 GCA_039877255.1 Loriculus beryllinus
GGGGAGCTGGGGCACTGAGAAACCTGTGATGGGACTGGTGTGTCCCTGGTCACAAATCCACCTTTATTCGGTGTTGCAACTGAGGTCTGTTGACGTTTGGCCAGTACTTTTATTTCAAAGGGGCTGCAGTTATATTTTGGAAACACTGTTTGCTTTCAGATTTCCTTTGGTACACTGCAGAGAAGAATTACACTAGCCAGGATATGCTAGACTGAAGCAACAGGATAATTGCACTATTTATTACCTGCACTACTCTTCCAGAAAGCACATGCAGCTCTTCTGAGCAGCTCTCATGTTCATGTGGTAAAGACTCCACATTCATGTGTCAGCTCCTGGCCAGGCAGTGCTGGGGCCTTGCCTCTCACTGATTGATTGGATAGAGAGGAGCCGGATTAATCACCCACTGTGCTGGGGAAGGTGCCTTTGGAGAGCTGCCACCTCTGTCAACCCTCCCTTCCCCATGATTCTGGAGGTTTTCCAAGTTATGGAACAGTGATGGTAGCTTGCCTGGGGGAATTGCACCAGGAATCCAGATTGCGTCTTCAAGACATGAGTAAGATATACAGGGTGCTGCAGGGCCTCTGAACTTCCTACTGCCACAGAAACTGGTGAGGTGACAAAGTGATTTCTCAGCTGCAAAGCCTGTGCTTCTCAAGCACATTGCTGACAACCTCTGACAGGCTGGAAACACAGTGCCTGGCTGAGAAGCTCCTGAAAACGATGACAATAGGAAACCCTAAGCATCTTCTGAACACTTTTTGAGGTGAGGGAGCACCCCTTGCTGGCTTTGTTTGCTTCTCTCCAGTATATTCCGGATCTGTTCTATGGACTGGGTCCCACCGAGCCCAGCTGGAGCATCTCAGATGACTTCACAGGGCTGAAGCTCCAGCTCTGTCCTGCTCTGCAAACACAGCAGCGCTGCTGTAGTGCTCCCCTGTTAGCAGGCTGCTCCCCACCCCAGGAGAGATTTACTTTTTCTTGAGTACTTCAGGGGAAATGATTACCCATCTGCTATGGCTTTCGAGCACATGCCATATAGGTGTGGTTGGGATAAAGAGTTTGCTTTTGAATACTTTACCTCTTACCAGCAGTGAGGCTCAGACCTTTGTGCCGTAGCCGCAGGCACACGCAGCTCAGCCTGGTAGCACTTTTCTTTCCTGGGACTTCCTGGCAGCAGCGGGAGGAGGAGGGGAGAGGGAGAAAAGGAGAATTTACATAGCAAGTTAAAAATGAGCAATAACCGCTGCTGAAGCCCGCTCTCACATGTTTGCTTTAGGGATGTCTATTATTTCAGATGCTTAAGACAAGGAGAGGTTTTTCCTGAGATGTTTTACTTGTCCTGGAATACTATTTTTATAAAGGCTTTTTCAACTCTCCTTTTCCATTACTCAAGCACAATTGCATTGCCAAAGAAGCAGTAGGCAGGATTTGTGATATACGACACAATTACTTATAGGTATTATTAAGGATGGTGCAAATTGTTTTGGCCAAGGACTGTTTGCAGTTTCAAGTTTCTGTAAGGTGTTGGCGTGCACTGAAATTAGGATTGTCATCATTGCAGTGCCTCCAGAACTATCCATAGTGGTTGTGTGATACCTCTTACCTAAACTGTGAACTCCTGATTTATTGCTTAGGCACTTAGGGAGAAATAACTCCTCATATATGAGCCAAGACTATAAGAAAACTGCAGGAGTAACAGTGAAAACTGATCTGATCATTGCAGTAGGACTTAGGAACAATATTTTTTTCCCACATCATGACTCATAGAATGATTCCCTATAAAACATGGAATAGAATATTATGACAACAGAATATTAGTCAAATTGGAGTTGTTGGCATTATCTAGACTGGGAAGCTTTGGGGAAAGAGGTTGGTTTATAGTGTGTCCCAGGGTCCCTTCCTGCCCCATCCCCATTGTGTTTCCTTGGTGCTGCAACCACACAACATCCAGTAGATGCTGAATGCCCGCAGCTCTGGCCCAAGGTAGCAGCAGTTACTGATACTAGTGGGACAAATCAGGTTTGTACCCCACCAAAAGGCTCCATGTTTATGCTCCAGTATGTGCAGCTGGTGAAGAAGAAAAGCAAGTGAACTCTTGCTGGGGGTGAGCAGAGCTGCAGTGTGCAGCTGTGATAGCACAGGGACACACTGCAGCGAGCGCTCATCTGGCAGCCAATGGAGTTCATCAAACTGCAATGAAGAAGCAGTGGATAGACTTGCACCCCCCTAAAAAAGCATCAGGGGCTGTGACTGGATGTGTGGTGCCTGTGGTGGGGGCCTCAGTACAGCTCTGGCACAGCCAGTCCTCTGGAAACACTGAGACTGGATGTTTTTCAGGCTCATGCTGCACAGTGCAGTTCCCTCAATGGCTTTTAACCTCACTATCACAAAGCTTGCTGGCTGGGACAGAGATGACGTGGTGTTTGCAGAGCCACGTTGTTCTGCTCCTGAACTGGATCCCATCTCCTGTCATCTAACTGGCACCATGTTTTAGGCTATGATAAAATGAACAGAGTTTTTCAGATTGATGTGATATTTGAAGTTCAGTGGCCAAACAGCAGTATCAAGGACAAAGTATTCATTTGATTTAGTTTGACATTTGGGACAGAAATACAAAACAGTTTGTTCTGAAATACACGAAAATTGAAAGCCATTTTTTGCAGCTCGGACTCACAGCCAGTTCTTATTCCCCAAAACCTTCCAACAAGAGATCATTAAAACAAAATAGATTATTGTACGGAGGATTTGCAATCAATTACAAGAAGCTGGATCCTCAGTCTGTGGCTGTTCAGGCTGACTGCTCAAAACCTGAATTCAGTGCAAGCAATGCCTCCACTAGCTCAGATGAACGAACTGTCCTTTTGCCCCACTTCTACTCATTTTCTATGTGAAACAGGTCTCCCTGTGCCTGATGTGCAAAAGCACTTTGCAGTAAACTTTATAAACCAGTAAGCAAACAACTGCCACTTGAGCAAATACGAGGTGTAATAAGGAAAGGCATCAACCTTCAGGAAGGCCTCTGTAGAAGAGCAGGAGTGGAAAAACCCACTGCAACCAGAAATGCCAGGGTTTCTGTTCCATCCTGTGTTCTCACTGCTTGGTGGGACAGAGCTACCACTGAAACCACAGGTGGAGGAGCCAGCATGCTGCTTATTTGGCTTGTGTTTGCTTTTGAGAGAGGCACACATTTGTGTGCTGGGTTGCTGTTCTGCTTGCAGCTTACAGTAATCTGCTTACAGCTGATTCCTACCTCTCACCTTGCTCAGAGGATGCCATTCCAGTTATTTTTGCTGCCACCCATCCATGCCTTCTCCCCCATACAGGTCTCTGTGCTCAAGCAGAGCTGTTAAACCTGGCCTTGGCTCCTTTCCTTTCCCATCAGTGGCAGAGCAGGGTGGAAGAATTAGTAAAGTCAGTGTGAGTGTGGAGGATGTTAAGGGGAAGGAAAAGGGTGAGGAAAGAGTTTTGGATCCCAGGAGTACAGGGAAGAGGAGGGATAGTGGTGCTGGCAGTGCCATCATGGGGTCAGCTGCCCCAGAAACACTGGTCCCTTGCGTGAGGCTGTGGAAGTTTTTCATGACATGGTTTTGTGTTGGCATTGTGTTACCTCATGTTACTGAAATAGCAGGAAGGAAAATAACAAGGAGTACAAAATGAACTTGTTCATCCAAGAATAGCACAAAGCTGGTGCATAGACAAAGGGCTTTGCGTCTGATTTTCAGGATGCTGAGAGCTCCGCAGGTTGGTCAGCTGTGTAGATGATCTGCATCATTCAGATCCGTGTGAAAGCTGGTCGGTACCAAATGTCCATGGCCCCAACCTTTCTTTAAGCCCCAAAGGAAAGAGAGAACAAATGTGATGCAGTTCCTGCATGGTGAACACTTGCTTACTATTTTGGACAGCCACATTTCTAACTAGTCCATGCCAGTAAACAGCAGTCATGGTGCCTGTTCACATTCACACATTCTGTCTGGTGGGGTTTCTTTCACAACCTTCTTCACTTACTTTGTTTTGCTTTTTACCACATTATGTTGTTCGTTGCTCTGTCTCTGCCTGAGTCACTTCTCCATTGCTGCATGTAAGGCTGGACATAACCTTTGACATTCCCACTGTCTGCTGCCCCCAAGGTTCTTTTTGAGCTATAGTAACACTTAGAGATGCCCAGAGAGATTGGTACCATTGTCCTGCGTACTTCAGAGAGGAAAAGTAGAAATGCCCTTCCTTCCCTCCCTTCTGAATTCCTCAATGAGTGATGTGTGATGGGCAGCAGAAGCAAAGGCTGTATGAGCAGGGCAGTGTCGCAGAGCATCCTCCCAAGCCAACACCATGGCCAAGAGGAAGCATTGCCCAGGTCTGCACTGTGTGGTCAACAGCTAAAATCCTTTATCAATTCTTTTGGCTACTTTTAAAATGAAAATGTTGTATGCTTTGGAGAATTAGATTTCTTGTGTACCTGTCCTCCCTCGTGGTACTAAAGCCTGTGATTTTTCTCAAGTGCCACATATTGTTGGAGTCTCTGTTGGACAAAAGCACCCTGATCCTCACCAGACTCTTCTCATCTGCCCTGAGGGCCTCACAATCTGTTTCTCTGGCTTAGCAGGTATCAAGAGTTGTTGATGGCATTGGTCCTGGCCATCTTACTTCTATGCTTCCTTGCTGCAAAGAATGAGGTGGGATTGTGAGCTTTCCAATCAAAAAGCACAATGTCACATTTTACTACCATGATGACACAATGTATTCCCCTAAACATCAACAGAGTCCGCTGTCACATGTTTCTGATGGCTTGTGGTGATTGACGTAATGTTGTTATGAAAAGATTCTCCTGTAGCAGGTTCTCCTGTATCAGCACCACACTGTGCTGGGCTGGCAAGATCAGTGTGACGGCTTTGGTTGGGTGCTCCACCATGGGCAGATTTGGCTGGCACGTACAGACAGTGGTAGAACTTTGGTTCAGGTAGCAAAACATCCCAACATCTGTTAGGAAATAGTTTGGAAAAGCAAGGGAATCCAGCATATGGAGAAAGCCAAATAAGAAACCACAACATGCAGACATATGCAGAAACAACAAAAAGCCATGTGTGGCCCAATGGCGTGATTATCTGCTTCCCTAAAACACCAATCATCTTCCCATCCCCACCTGGGGGGAGCAAGCAGAAGTGGGGCCATGTGGACTGGGGAGATGTTGCTGCAGAGAACACCTCCCTGCGTGCTCACTGCTTGCAGTGAAGTTCCCCCCAAGAGCAGTGCTGCTGGTCAGATAGCGAGTAGGGTGCTTTGTGTGAGGCTAACCTGTCCCATCTTGGACAGGAGATGTGGGGTTTGCAGCATAAGGTGGGATCCAAACCCAGGACAAAGCCTGTGAAAGCGGAGATGACTTTGTATCGCAGTGATTTGGGAAGATTTAACCTGTCAGATGGATGTGTGAAGTGTCTGCTTCCTTTTTGTAAGCTCCATGATGCCATGCAGGACAGGGTGGGATCCACCAGTCCCTAGGCTTGGTGTTCACTGGCCACACCAGTGTTCTTTAACAGCAAACCAAGGAGCTTCTCTTCCTTCCCAGTTCTGGTGTCCTCTGGAAGAGCAGCCATGCCTGTGTAGCCATCATTCCCTATGGAAATCACATGCCACAATCAGTGGTGTGGTGAGAGAAATGCAGCACTGCCACTGGTGAGTCAGCCTGTTCCCACACTGGCCTGCAATAACTTACCAGTGACGAGGTCGGCAAAAATCACCCTTTAAAGGGTTTGTGTTTCAGAGAGAGAAGTCATAGCTGCCTGGGAAACTGCTTTATTCTGTGTTTATTCATCACTCAGGTGGTGGCACAGACTTGCAAAGGTCATTCTTGTAGCTGCTGTTAGATGGGGCACTTGGTCCTTCACTGTAGAAGTCTGAAAAGGAATCCTGGCTTTGTGTTGCAAGACAGCTTCCACTGTCATGTGGACAAAACAGCCTCTCATGGGGCTCAAAGAGATTCAGACATCTCTAGAGCAGATCCCAGCATCAGGGTGGGATGGCACCAGGAGGACAGGAAAGAAAGTTTATGTCCAGTGCCGCTACATTTATGAAAACATCTGGCCATGCTGAGCAAAAGAGGCTTCTTGTGCAGTTCTTGCTCAAGCACTCAAGTTCTAGCACTGCAGCAGTCTGAAGCACAATATAAGTTACCTCCATGACCTGAACTCTTTATTTCAGATAGGGCTGGCTCAAATCTGATGCCCAGGGTATGTAACTGTCCCCTCCATTTCCCTCAAACATCATGCTGCCTTCTAGGCTCCTAGGTCAAGCAGATGGCAGTTAAGCTGGAGGGATGATAGCAAGCTGGAACTAGCAGCAGAAGGGATTTTCTATTTTTCTTCCCTTTGTCCATGCCAGATGAGTATTATTTGCAGGAAACACTCTGTGCAGCTCAGAGGTTTGTTTAGAGAAGGAGTGTACGGGGAGGAGACAGCTAAAGACATAATGGAAATTAAAAAGGCTACAGTAATGTTCAAGAAAGTCTGTAATTTCCTGGTGTAGGAGTACTGCTATTCTGGGGACCAAGGGAATAACAGCTCCAGTTCTCAAGGGAGAGAGTGCTCACTGACGGGTGATCTGCAGAGGAACCAGCTCCTTTTGGGAAAAGCTCAGCCCACAGCAGATTTGCCTGAGGCCTCACAGGGCTGAACCCAAAGCAACTGCTGGGGGCACAGAGGGACTCTGACACTCGGCTGCTCCCTCAGCTCGTCTGGAGTCACGTCCTTTTGCAGCCTTCATGGGGATCCCAGGGAAGCTTTGCGTGCACATACATGGGGAGCAAGTTGGAGTCCTGATCCTTGTGAGCAGCCCCTAGGTGCAAGTTTGCTTTGGTTTGATGCTACCAAGAGAAACAGGGATTGCCTATAGCTTTTATATAAGACACTAGGAACAAAGCAATTTGCCCTCAGCTATTACTGCTGAGGGCTGCTGCTGAATGACTCAGTGGCTGAGTTGTAAGTGCCTGGACATGTAGGAATAACAGTTGCCGAGAAGAATAACAGATCTTAATGTGTTACAAGTCAGGACAAAGGACTTGCATATACTAGACCATGGGAGGTGGCAGGGGGTTTGCTCAGGTGAGTTTAAGGCTGATGGAAGGCTGTGTTAAGGAGCTGGAGGCTTTGTTTTGCCTGCAGGAAAGGTACAGCCCTGGGCTGCAGAAGAAGAAGTGTCACCCACCAACTCAACTGGTGGGGAGCTCTCATCCTACCATTGTTTGTGACTGGCAGTGTCATCCACCAGCACTCTACACACACTTTGCTCTCCTAATACTCAGTTTCCATCTTCCTTTCAAGGTGACTTTTAATTAATTTTTAAACTTAAAATCCATATATATATATTTAATCAGTAGGAATGAGGATGAGACATAGTTCATTGCCTACATATACTTTAATTTGAAGCATTGAAAGTCGTTGCAAGTCCAGTCCTGAAATGCCATAATCCTCCTCATCCTCTGGTTTGTTCTAGGGAATGTTTCTGACCTTGCTGTGTTCTAGTGATAAAAGAAGTCACGTGAACTGTATTGCATTTATCTAAGGTCAGTTTTTGGGAGCACCAGGAAATCCTTAAATTCAGACCTTTATTACGTGCATTTGCAGCCCTATCTGCTGCATGAAGGGATTTTTCCCCTCTGGAGTCCTGCCTTCAAGTGTTTGAGAGCATGTTTTATCAAACTGGGCATTATGCTGAGAAATGGGAGTGTGAGATGTGCCCAAGCTCTATTAAACCCACCATATCCTACTATGGGATTTCAAATGCCTCATAAAATAATTTTTGTTAGCAGATAGCTTATGACTCTCAGAGCTGCTGAGTGTTTTCTGAACAGCCCAGACTTACACAGCCTGAAGGACCAACATTACTGTAGCTAATTGCCCTTCGATGTTAATTGTCCTTCAGCTCCATCTGCATCTGTAAATGCTTTCCCAAATTGCTGTCCTGACAAGTGAGATGCTTCAGTTGGCGAGTCCCACATCTGAGCACAGAAAGGTTGTCAGTGCTGTGGGATGTTGGGGAATGTCATGGCTTGGGTGGTCCCTCCCGTCCCGCTTGGCAGCTGCAGCACATGGCTGTGATTTATTTCCTGGAGTGCGTTTTTGTCAGATAAACCTCCCAACAGTGATGGGAAATAATCCGACAGCTGATTCCTGCAGCTAATGTTTGGAGCAATGAGTTAATACTGGGGAGGATGAGCTCAGCCCTGGCAAGTTTGATCCATCTGTAGAGGTTTCAAACCTGCTCTTCTCCATGTGCTTCTTCACTGATGAGCCGCTCTCTAGGAAATCGGCATCAGACAGCAGGGTTTTAAATGAATGTCAGGCTTTTCAGACAGTGGATGTGGTGGGGAGAGGGAAGGGTACGTCTGTGGCTGCATCGGGGTTTTTTTTGTGTTTGCCTTTGTTAAGTTTAAGATAATCATGGGAAGCGTAAGAGCCCTGTGCTTGAGCCATGGTGGAGAGGGAAGAGTAAAAAATTGTTTCATAATATGTGTCTGGATTAATGTTCAAATCTTAATGAGTCTTTTATGTCCTGTGGTTCATAAATATAAGTATGGGAGCCTCTGCAAATTGATAGAAGTCCGAAAAGCTTCTAATGTACTGGGCGCTGATTATTGCAGGCATCTGCATTAAACCCTTTTACAGACTGCTCTTGTCCCTTGGTGGACAGTTTGTGGGCTGCTAGTGGCAGAGTTTGTAACAGAAGAAGGGTTAGTGGCTCTGGACACTGGGAAGCAAGGAGCTGGAATATTGGTCTGGGGCACAGCCACACAGCCCCTGGCTAGGAGCATAGTCCTGGGTAAAAATAAACAGTGTTCTCATTCCTAGCTCTGTGGAGATACTTCTGTATCCAAAGCCCCTCCATCTGACGGAGAGACTGGTACCAAGATGCATAGCTGGGGTCAGAAGTGTTTCCCACAGGTCAGGTGTATACAGGAGTGTGGGTCAGTGGGTGGGAAAACAGAAGCTGTGCTGGCAGAGCACGTACACTGATGGAGATTGATGGGGCAGATCAGTACAGGAAAGTGGAGAGGCAGGAGCAAGGGCTGGGCCTGGAAGGGCAGGAGAGGAGGATGTAGATCCAGCACATGGCACAGTCCACAGTGCCCGTGGGCTTGGGGATGGAGCAGAGACTGAAGGAAGGAAGTGACTTTGCTGATGAAATGAGGGTGTTTCCTCTTCCACCACCACAGGAGACACTTCAAGCACTTCTGCAGCTGTCTCCCAACAGGCACTAAAGGTGGAGAAGATGGGGGCAGGAGGTGAACCAGGTTCCACATGGTTCTGGGCTACAGCTCTGAGGGAGACAGAACACAAAACATCAAATCTTATAAGGATGCAAGAGAAAACATCCAGACAGGAAACAATTTCTTCCAAGAGTTATGCGCTAGGATGAATTAGAATAGCCAGAAGTTGTCCTGGGTCATACTGGGAGGGATGCTGTGGTTGCCTCTGTGAAGGTAAGAGCTATACAGGTAACCTCTGAATTGTTTTACAGGTGCATTTCTTTGTTGTAAATGTTGTTAGAAATAGTCTGATGAGGTAATGTGAGTTCTTGTGCCTACAGAGAGAAATTTCTATTGATAATTTCCACTCTGAACACTGCCCAGTGAAGCTGCATATCTTCATAGGAATCCATCTCTCCCATGAGTAGAACAGGAGCTATGAACAGTTTGTAGCCTTGTCTTCAGAGCTTCCTTGTATAGTCACAGCACAGGTAGAGGGCACAGGTCTCTCTTTGAACTTGTCAGATAGACCCCAGGCCTCTGCATGTGGGAATGGTGTCTTCCTCAGCATTCCTTAGCCTGTGAAGTTTTAACTCTACTCATCTGGACAGCAGAAATAACAACCCCAGGGAAAAACCACGCTGGTGTCTTAAGTCCGGAGCTGCATATCCTTTTTAAATCTACACGGTTTGTAGACACAGAAGGTGTCACAGGATGGAGAACAGTGGGTTAGGAAAGGAGAAGATGTGGTGTTAAAAATACTTATCTCGTGCTCGGTATGGCACTAAACTGTCACTGCATATGGAGAGGAGGCTGCTCAGATACTCAGCCCAAGAGCTGTGGCTTTTCTCCTTCCTCCTACCCACCTCCTCTCCACTGACTGTGGGCTGCCAGAGCTGCCCGAATAGGCACTGGGGCAGCAACTTTACCCAGGACTGTTCCATGCTTTCCTGCTTTCCATCTGGAAATGACCTTGTATAAAACCTCTAGGAGAGCAGGATGCTTGCCAGGGTGGGTTTGTTTGAGTTTCTCTCTAAGCAAATCCCTGGCTGTCACGTGGAGCTGGAGCAGGTGCCACGCAGCACCTTGTTCAGTTCCAAGGTGCTCAGTTTCAAGGCAAAATCATGGCTCATTAATAGAGTCTGGAGGATCTCCTGTTAACCTGCTGACTGGAGGATGTCTGGGCGTTTCCACAAGGCTCTGCTGCTCCCTCAGCACTCACTGGCCTGCAGGGATGGAGCAGGCTGAAGCAGTCAGCCTTGCTGATCTGATAGGAGCAGGCTGCTAGCTGCAAGACTGGCCATGCATGGTCAGGCATCCCTGCTTTTTCATCTAGCCAAGCTGTCCTGCCTTCTGACACAGGAGGGAAACTTACAGGCATGGCAGAACCCAGATAGACTGTTGAGTGTAAAGGAACCCTTGAACCAGGGCTGCTCTGCCTGGCACCTGGTGGCTTTTCCCATTGAGGATCTACTGCACAGGTTTGCAAAGGGAACAGCTGTAATCCTTATCTTCTATGAGATGAATTTCTCATGGGGCTGAGCCTGTATGATGCAGGTTTTCCTATTTACCCAGCTCTGACAGTCTGCCTTCCACACCTCAATGTGCAGTCAGCTCCATCCCACCTCCCTGCAAGCCCCTGCCTGGAGTACTTGTCACCCTAAGCTATTTCTGTAGCTGATCTATCCCTTCTGGGATATGAATCTTCTATAGGAACCACTGACCTGCAGGAGTCTAGTGAGTAGATTAGAGCCTTGCGCACTGGTCATTGTTGAATCACACTGCATCTTATTCAGCAATTTTGTTTGTCTGTTTGTTGTCCATTTCCAGTGTCTCAGGATTAATTTGAATTCTAATACTCTCTAACATAGTAGCATTTCATCCCCACTTGGGATCATCTTCATCTTTTATAAGCTCTCTATCATCCCGTTTCTGATGGATAATGAAAAATGTATCCTTAGGTCAAAACACAGCTGGGACATCAGGCTTTGGATTAAAAACTGCTCTGGCGTAGTCCCTCAGAACATCCTGGAAGCATCCAAGCCTTGTTGCCTATAGATTATGGGCAAAACAAGACTCTAAACCAAGTAGAAACCTCTGCTCTGGGGGCTTAACAGCCTCCTCTGCTTTTCAAATCATGTAGCCATAATCTTTGCAAGATTAAACAGTTTCAGCTGTGGTTTTTCTTTATTTAATTTCACATTCTTATGGAATAAACTGATGGTGACAGATGCACAAGGGCCCTGGAGGACAATGCTTTGTTTACACACAGAAAACTTGGGGCACAAGGGGTGATGATTCCCTCTGGAGAGGGACATGGTTGTTTCTTACCCTCTCCTGGATCACGGGTCTACCTGTCAGTCGCCTTGCTCTGTGCTTGTCACCCAGGCAGAGCCCTACAGAGGGGCTTGAGGCTCCTCCAGGAGCTGTCCCTTGTGAATGAACATGGTCTTTTCACCTGTGCTCCCAAAGCCCTCCCAGGTGTCCATGGGGAATTCTCTGTGAAAGGCACATATGCTTATACCACTTTATTGCTGAGGAAAGTGAGCTGCAGAGGAACAGGCTGCTTCATTGGTTTGTGTACTCAGGTTGGGGCATAATCAGCTATCCTGACTCCTGCTCCTTGTGTAACGACTGTAACCATGATCAGAGTCTTTCTATTCCTGTGTCTGCAGTCTTTCAGACATGAAAGCTGGGAGAGAGCTAATATCCTCTATTACAGAGGACCGAGGCCTGGAAAAAAACAAGATGTGATTTAACGTTGCCTAAGTTGAGCCACCTAAAAGCCTCTCTGAATCAGAGCTGGTCCCTGCAGCCTCTCTCCAGCCAGGGGCTGTCAAATGAATCACCCTATCTTCCAGCTCCATCTCAGGATGGAGGTGACTCACTGGCTACAGAGCCTGTCTCCTCTTTTGACTGTGGAGAGTGTCTGGGGCTCCTATGCAGATGTTTAACACACTAATGCTCAGGTGGGTGCTGCCCAGGCTCCCAGGTATCTGTGGTGGAGCAAGGAGTCAAACCCAGGTCTCCAGAGACCTCTGGTTATGATCCTAAGTAGTGGGCATCATTCCCACACAGACACTAAAGCACGTGGCCAGTGAGTGACTGCTTGGTGCAACGGCAGGTTTCCAAAGAAGTGTCAGCATCCCTCCATGCAGCTAGGGCTGCTTCCTCTGGCCTGCTTGAGACAAAGCTGGTTGAGGAACAGGCACCATTTCAGATCTGATGTCTCAGAAATGGTAAATGCATTTAATTGTACCGGTGAATATTTTTCTTTGGCTCCAAAACTGCTCACAACAGAGGTGCTTTCATGGAGAGGAAGAGGGGTGCCAGCAGAAAGCTTGCTGAGACAACACAGAAACATTTTCTACCCATGATCTCAGCTTCTGGAGATAAGGCTGGAATTCTGACACCCCCCAGAGCATCCTCCCTTGGCCCTTTGTTGATCCCACAGCTCAGGCCAGGGGAGGGAGGTATCTGCACAGGCGATGCTCCCACAGAGAATGCAAAGGGTCAGGGCAGGTTTGGGCTAAAGGGACATGGCAGTGCCATGGATCCCCTCTGGTGTTGGAGTCCTCTGACTGCAAGAGATGCCATTTTGGAAAGGTCAGCTTGTGTAATAAACTCTAGTGATGGTATAGAGATCATAAGAAGTGGCCTGAGTGTCCAGACAAAGACCTTTCAGGTTTGTCTGACAACAGTCCTGGCATGTGTTGTAGTGGGCCAAACACTATGGATCATTACTTACGGCATAAGGTGTAAGACCATGCTGTGAATCCTCTCTTGTGCTGCTGCTTATAACAGGTCAAGGTCTTGGTGGTGCTGGGATTGGTGCATGGAGGTTTGGGTTACTTAGTAGATGCAGGCTGAGCTTTCCAAGGAGAACCTACCCCAACACAAAGCAAATCCCAGCCCTGTGCCTACCCATGGATTTGTTGCACAAGCGGCAGCAATTGCCTTTGCTGTTGTGAGGATTTTCATAGCAGAGGCTGAAGATTTGTATCATTGGGGTGAGTGACTCAAGGGAGGGTTCTGGATTGGGCCCAGATCTCTGCTGCCCAGCTCCGTTACACTGAGCATGCCATGTTCCATTTACAATGCTGCCTTTCAGCCAGACCCACAGAATAGGCTTTGTGTCCCCTTGTGTGAGCCCTGTTTCAAGAGAGAAAAGCTTCCTTAGAGGCTGCAGGCAGTGCTCAATGGCTTGAAATGGTTTTCACCTGTGCCAGGAGTCATTTCACTCTGCCCTTTGCCAGGACTGAGCTCTTTGGTGGTGCCAGGTGCTTTACCTTCCCCTTGCTGCAGCTGCAGAAACCCATTAGAGGAATAAGTTGCACTGGACCACTTGGTACCTAGGGAGAGGAATGTGTCATCATGGAGCTGTATCAAGTAGAGATAGTTCCTACACATGGGGTTTATTTAAATGAACTTATTGTTAGTTTTCCTGCTGCCCCTCTGTAGAGTTGACTGCTGGAGAACATGGCTTGGCAGAAAGGTAAGTGCTGGTCTAGAGTTATTTAGTCCCTTACAAAGATTTAAAAGGGTAAGCCAGTAAGATTTTCTCACTTACTTATTGATTCTACATCTTGGTTTTAAATTAATTTAGTGCTTTTGTGCGGGTTACCTTTCTCCTCTGATGTGCAGAAGCAGAACAGAGCAGGCATATTTTGTTCATATATTCTTAGTTCTCCATTAAATGCCTTTGGATATTTCATATGAAAGAGACTGGGAGAGGGTGAGCTCAGAGGAAATTTAATCTCAGTATTAACTGCTGACCCCTCACAGATTACAGCCTTCAGGCACTCCTGTAACAGACTTCAGGACTGTTGTTCCTCTTTCTGTGGATGTCTGACTTGGAGATGGAAGAGAGAACAGTAATTGCAGCATCTCTTAAGATAGAGATGGAGTTATACTGCAGTTTGTGAAGGCCTTCATGCAAACTTACTTGTACACTGATCTGCAACATTAGGCACTTAACTATGTCCTAAACACTGGCTCAAGTTCTATTCCAATTTCTCTACTGCAGCCACTATTAAATATAATTGTAAGATACAAGTGAAAACATTCAAAGAATGTTACTAGCTTCTGAAACTGGATTGCCTTGGCTATTTCTGAGGCAGACTTAATAGGAGAAACCCTTCAACTGTGTGGGTCCAGGGCTTCCTTGTAGTCTAAGATTGCAACTTCCCTTCTTTCCTGATGGTTAAGAACAGCAGACATTATCTCAGTAATCTATGAATAGTGTCTGAATCATTCTTTACAATCCAACTAAAATGTAAAAACATTAAATAATATATCCCTCCTGCTCCTATAAGCAAGGGAAGTGTTTGACACCTCATTTTCCTGCAGAGAAAAGGATATGTGGAGGAGGAAAGTTACGTGCAGAGAGTCATGGTAGAACCGTGATGGTGACTGAGCTGTTCCTGAGTCCTCTGCCTGCAGATGCCTTTGCCTCCACAGCCGAGTTGCTCCTCCCTCACCATCCATCCATATCAGCATCTTCCTAGGGCAGGTTGGCTTCCAATAAGCAGAGAATCAAGATGTGATTGGAGTTGGGGTTAAAGATTAATGTTAGAATGTGGATGCTTGATGTCCTGAGGGAGCAGCTGCAGTTCTGAGCTTCAGTTTTTTTGTGTAGGGCTACCCTTGGGGCTGGTTTCCTGACCTGCAGCTTTGATCTTGGGCTTTCTGACTTTCAGGCAATTCTGTGTAACATCAGATCATCACAGGGGTCGTACCAAGTGGCTCACTGTTGTACGAACACAGGCTTGTAAAGTATGTGTGTTTAAGCTGCTGTTACGCTAGGGGTGCTTGGGTGAAAGGGCTCCAGGTAGCATTTGTAGCCCAAAGTACATTTGTGTGGATGTTTGATGCAGTGAGAAATGTGATCATCATCTGCTGGAGGTTAATGTTTTTGCAAGATTACCTGTTCCCAATCAAGTGACCAGGCAGCTGGTAAATCTTGACTCAGTCTGTTTGTCTAGGTTTCTGGCTAGGGAGGAAATGGGATTTAGTGATTGTAGTCCCTTGGCTGCTTCTTTACCTGTCTCTGATTCCTTCATCTGGATGTTGCATGGCTGCAGTGGAGCATCTTCTGTACTGCATGGAGGAAAAGGCGTTTTGTCACAAGACTGGAGTGAGACTTTGACTTGAATGTTAGCATCTGAGTAAAATCCCTGGCTGAGTTTTTCCTTTTGCTGTGTCTTCAGAGTCAGACACCAGTCTCAAAACCAAAGACTATCCCTTATGTCCTCCAGCTGTGAATGCAGTGTTGCTCGCTAAGGCTGGGGAGTCCAAACTAGCCAGGTTTGACTGCTCTGGCTGCCCCGTCAGCTACAAGCCAAGCAGCCCAGTGGGTCACCCAGGCTCAGGAGAATCCTTAACCTCTGCCCTTTGTCGTCTGCAGCCCTCTGGCTAGTGAGCTGCTGCTTCTTTGTTCTCAGCTTTTCCCCTTTATACACCCCCAACTCTTTCTGGGAAAAATCAACATTTGCCTTTCAGAGCCTGGCAAACAGAAGGGGTCTGTATTACATCCTGATGGCAGCCCCGGGCTTGCAGAGCTCCAATGATAAATCCAGTAATGTTTGTTGCAGGGGGACCCTCTGAAATACAAGATTGGGAGTTCCATGTGTCTGAAACAAGAGCAGGGAAGCAGTGAACAGTCATGGAGCAAATGCTGTGGTTGGAAAATAGAATGTGGATTGCATTGCGGTTACACGAAGGTGGCAAGAAATTGATTTAAACACTTTAGGAAGGATGACTGAATTGTTTTACAGATTGCTGGTTACTGTGCTGAAGCTGTGCACTGTGTCGGGGTGAAGCAGAGAGCCAGATGCTGAGCTGAGAAGTTTGCACTAAGAGTTCTCCTGTGTGGTCAGAGCCAGAGCATTACTGGCCCATGCAGAGCGGGGAAGAGAGCCGGGGGGTGGTTTGCGGGTATTCGATCGATATGGAAATAGCACATTGCAGTTTCAGAATTCATTTCCCCTCCTTCAAATCTGACAGAGGTTTTCTCCAACTGATCCCTGCTCATTGCCTAAGGAAGTTAGGTGAACTCCTGAGTCTGGATGCTGGAAATGTTTGGGGCTTTTTGGAAGGCAAAGGATGAGCAGTGCTCATTTGTTTTGTTCTTTGTTTCCATAGCGCTCTGCATGCTAAGCCTTATTCCTTGTCCATTCAGGCTCCTGAGGGCTCTTGTGCTATTAATGTTAATCAGTAACTAACACATTGCTAGCTTGCTGAAGCTCTTGTGGCAGCTGGTTAATGTAAGAGTTTGATTGTTTCCTTCTTTGAGCAAGGCTGCAGCTTGGATGAGCTCAGGCACCTTCCCCCCTTCTCATCTCTGCTGGAGAGCTGCAGGTTCTGCAAATCCAAGCTGCTCTTGCAAATGGCTTTGTGAGCTCTGTGCCATATTCCTGCAAAACATGCCACATTTAGAGAAAATACCACGAGGACACTATTAGTTGTGGTTCTTCGTATTCTTACTTCTGTCTTGGATCTCAAAAGCTAAGGAATGTGAGCAGGGAGGAGTGTGAAGAAGATAGGTTAAGTTTAGAGGGACAAGATCTCTTTGGAAATGTGCTTGGCTTCAACAGTGAACAGGAAGTGATTTTAGAGGTGCCAGTCATTACCAAGTCCGTTCCCAATCAGTATAGCTTCACAAGAACAGCTTTCTGTTCCTTTACAAACCCTTTTCCCTCCCTCCTGCTGTAGAAGAATCACATAAACCAGCAAAACTGACAATATATGCCAAAGACCCATTTTTCCAGTCCCGTCCAGTTTGTGTGGATACTTGCATTAGAAATACACAGTTACACAAGTCATTGATGTGTCAGCATGGTGATGTGGCATTCCTTGTGCTGCCTGGCCACGTTACTGAAAGGCTCTCACCAGAAAGCTCCCAGCTGATGACTAACATGCTTTTTCCTATGAAAAACTGCTTGTGCTAATTTGTTTTGTTGTGCTTTCATGGTTGTCCAGCATATCTCTGGATGACTATCAGCTGCAAGGGATTTGTGGGTAGTAAAGACCAGATGATCACAAAGAGCAGTGAAACGATCTTGTTATTTCTATCAAGCATCTGAGGATTGAGTTTGCTCACCTCAGAACAAATGCACGAGGGTCTCTGTGCTGTTTAAAGGCCATTTTATCTATTGAGCAACTTGCCAAAGCACTTGGGGTCACTCCAATGTTTTAATCTTGACATTGAGATTGAATGTTTCTGAAAAGCCAAGACTTTGTTCAAGCACCAGCTTGAATTCATGGTGACTGGATAAAAACGTGTGGTGTGGATTTTGCAGGTCAGTCCAAGCAATTTTCTGGCCTTGAGCTCTCAGGATGAAATAAGTGATTTCCTGAGGATTACTGCAGTTTAATTTGAGTTAAAGTCTTCAAGGAAAGCCTGAACTTGAGCCAAGGTTAAGGTGCTGGGTCCCCTGTCATCTTCTACAGCCATGTGCAAGACTGGTCCTTCTACCTAACTCACCCCTTTGCACCTGGGAGCTCTGGAAAGGCCACTGCTGGGTTTGGAGAAGCCTTTCTAACATTGGAAAAATTGCAGCTTAATTCTTTCTGCCTCTTTATCATTAGCACAAGTTTTTGGAGCATTTTTTTAGTGTTTGGCACCCGAAAGAAGTATAACATTGTGGTAGGAATATATTCATCTTGCTAATGTCAGTTTTCCTGTGGTTTCCTTGAGGGTTATCTGTAATCCACGCTTGGGCTGGGTTCTTTCTATGTGTGAACGCATGGCTCTACTTGTGTCAATAGTGCTATGCTGATTAGCTGTGTTGTCTGGCCCTAGACTGGTGATATCCAGCTCCCACTTGAGGGAAATGGTTGCTGGTCGTTTAGGTTGTATGGTCTGTACCTATAGACCTTCAACCTAGACACATGCAGCTTGTTGGTGCACCCGTGTGGTGGCAACTGTGTTGGAGGAGACAGTGGTCTGCTCCTGAGCCTGTAATCAGTGCACCTTGGGAACAGCATCCCTCCATTCCATCTGCATCCTACACCCCAGGAGGGGGTGCTTTGTAAAGAATCCTATTACATAGAATCTGGAAAAGTGTTTTTTATTCTTCAGTGCATGTTTCTGATTAGTGCTGGAAATGAACATGAATATTTTCCCCATATTCCTTTTGAGTTTATTGCTGCAAGTGGATTTCAAGTTAATGGAAGTGTAGTAATTGTGTGGTTCTTTGGATTTGGGCTTGAAGTAATAGAGATCCTCATTCGTTTGCTACTCTGCACACAGATGTCTCTCCCTTGCAGAACTCTGCTCTATCAGACCCCCTCTGCCCTCACTGTGACACCCACAGCTTCCTGTGCAGGGCTCTGCCTCTGAAGGTGATGTCCTATGCAAGCACTAAAGCTTTACGGCTCAGTCTCCAGCAGCTGGGTTGTGCAGTGTGGATCAACCCATGTCTGAGTTATTCTCTTTCTGTTGATAGCTCCAGGGCTCCATACTGATGAGGTCTTCTCCAGCTTTTTATCTAAGGAGGTTTTAGAGCTTGGCTATGTGAAGCAGGATGAAATACAGGGGCTGGTGAGGGCAATCTCTTGTCCACTGACTGGATAGTATCTGTGAAGTAGATAAAAAGAGAGTGATTTCACACGCTCTGTGGTCCTGAGAGTGTTGCAATGAATATGTACATCCTAAAAGGGAGTGTGAAACTGTCCCAGCAGTCTGCACTGGTCCCTGCGCCAGCTCTGCATCCGCTGCAGGGCAAATGAAGTGATAACCCTGCTGCCATCTTCTAGCCTCCCTACCTGCGACAGCAGGGTGGTTTGAGGGGATGGCAAATGGCAGGCTGGATTAAAGGAGGCAGGGCTATGCCTCTGCACAATGCACAGGCTGGTGCCGATCCCTCCCTGGCCTGGATCAACTGTAAATGTCAGCCTTTGCTTTAAAAACTGCTGGTGCCATGTAAGTGCTGTAGACACCTCTGAAGTGTTGTTCTGCTGAGGGTTCTCCCACCACCTCAGTGCCAAAGCTGAAGTCTAGGGGTGGCTCATGACTAAGCCCAGACCTGTACATCCAGGAGATTGCTCTGGGAAACTGAGAGTGCAGAAATCTCCACAGGAGGAAACTGGTATTGAATAGAGCCTTCTCTGGTGCTGTCTGGACACCCTGCCACGTTTGTGCTGGGTGAAGAAGAAACCTGCATTTTCTGACCTCAGACCCACTAGCAAATGCATTTAACAGAAGCAAGGGTCATGCTGGGTGCTCAGATCAGCTGGTGCTGCTTTGCTGACTCCAGCACAGTGAGGGATGTCTCCTGCTGGTTTTGGCTCATCCCTTTCCAACAAGACTTTGATTTGATTTGGGTTCTTTTGTTCGTTTGGTTTTTGTTTTCACTGGACTGTGTAGAGAGAGCAAGTTCCTGGGTTACATCCTCCATTGTTTGTCTTCACCCTGTGGTTTCTATTGATAATGGAAATTGCTCATTTGTTCTTTTGATATTTACATCATGTGAGTGTAGCTGCCTGGCTCACTTACTGTGAGAAGGGAATAAATCTCAAGTGGCCTGTCTCGCTGTTGTTATCTGCATCCATACACAGTTTGGGGTATACCATCTGAAAACTGATGTGTTTTGGAGAATGTACATGTTGACTGTACATCAGTGAACATCTTTGACAGCTCCCTTTGGAGCTCTAGGGAAAAGTCACCTGTAGCAAGGACAATTTCTCCAGACAGGCTGGATTCAGTCTCCCTCTGCATTAGGGCAAGTACCTATAAGATGCTTCTGTTTCCATACTGGATGCTTTACATCCAAGGGGTGCTTTATCAGCAGCTGCAAGAAGCATGAAATAGTAGGATGTTTGTTTCAAAGGAAGGAGCGGTTTAAACGTGAGCCTGGCAGGAATCTTGCTTACATTGACACAACCCACTTGGAACAATTCTTGGCTTCTTGTACGGGAGACCCCAGTGAAGCCCAGTGTCCTTTGCTGCTGCTGCCTTTCTGCTGTGCCATATGGTCCCAGCCTACGGATCTGGAGGGAATTAGCTGTTGATTATAAAATGAGAAAAATCATTGCTCAGCCAGTGAGCCAAGGTGAGGCTGAGCTCTGGGAATGTTCTAACTCCATCCTGCTGCAGCACATCCGCTGAGATGAATGAACTGTTCTTGGACTGACCAATTTTAACTATTCGACTCTTCCATTTTAGAGGCATTCTGCCGGGGACATGGGGAAGCATTCCTCATTTCAGCTAAATAAAGCATATTTCATTATGTTCCTTAGTCCTGTGCACTACAATAAATTTATAGCATGGCTTGAAGGCATTTGAACTGCGTTAAGAGGGAAGACTCATAGACACTGTGTCTGGGATGGAAGCCTTTGATTTTCCTTTCACAGCTTAAAGCCGGGGCTCAGCCTGCTGCTTCCATGCTATAAATAGAGGTAACCCCAGAGCACGCTCAGCACGCTGATGCTCTCTATCCTGCCCACAGTGCTGCCTCCCTGGCAGGGTGTTCAGAACAGCATATTTTTAGCAGTTGTTTTCTCCTGTTTTTTCCTTTTTTCTCTTTTCTGTTTTCCTTCCCTCTCCTCTTTCCTTTTCCCCT